>LOJH01001651.1:15576-26994 GCA_001685095.1 Ellobius talpinus
GTGTGTGTGTGTGTGTGTGTGTGTGTGTGTGTGTGTGTGTGTGTGTGAAGGAGATGAGAGTTAGCATGTGGCTATTGCCAGAAAGTAGTTTACTGGCATTGTTTCGTTTTCCGCTTTTAATGGGAGCCTTGTTTCTGGACTGAAGGCCCAAGCCTAAGTCCCTGTTGTGGTGAGCCGGCCCCAGAGCCCTGCTCTGTTCCCCATTTGAAGGGCTGGGCTCATGGGCGTTTTGCAGTTCCTGGGCTGTTATTAGGGAAGCGTGGCTGGGGCGCTTCAAATGAAAGTGCTACTGTGTGTGCGAGCCAGGTTCACCGTGTGCACTCCAAGGAAATGCTGCCAAGACAGTCTTATGAACAGGCGCCAAGCAAAACACGCGCGCTCCGTCCAGAGGAGCCAGCTCACTTCTGCAAATAGAGGAAAAATTGACTTTCTGATTTGGAGTGTTTTTACAACTAAGAAGAATCACTTCAGTGATTGTTCTAAAAATAGCCCAGAAGCGGCACACTCTGGAAGGCCCCACGATGGTGAGCGTCCCTTAATTGTGCTTTTTATGTAATCTCTCTACATCATTTTTTTAAATCACTTATGCTTGCGTGGTCATCCCCCACCTCCCCATGTGTAACACAGAAACGCGAGAGTGGTCTACGCAGCAGAAACTATATTTTTATCTCTTCGACTTCAGGAAGTGTATTTGGGTTTTCGTCTCATGCAGCAGCCGTTGCAAGGCTCGCAGATGAGCTGCCAAATCTAGGACAGCCTTTGCTGCCCTGCCCTGCCCTGCCCTGGTGGCCGCTGAGCTCTGGATGCTTGGTGGCAGGCTGCGGGACAGGGTCTCTGCCTGCTTTTACTTTTCAAACTACCACCCCCTTTCCAAGGCATGGGGGCTTCAAGGCTGCCATCAGCTCTGAGATTTGTCAACCATAGAGAGATGATGTGATCTCTTTCACCCTGTCTTCTGCTCGCTATCCCTTCTAACCTCTCCTTCCCTTCTCTCTCCTCTTCACCCTACTCTCTCTTTTTTCTGAAGTCTTTTCTGGGCAGCAGGTGGGGTGAAGCTGCAGAGTCCGTCCCATTACTGCTCCCACCCCTGGGCTGGACAGTTGGGGTTGGGGCACACTGCGTGTGTAGGAGGAATGGCTTGTGCATCATTATGGCCTTTCAGGCCTTTGCCCAAGAGATGCCGGAAGCTTCCTTTCCTTCTAGACGTGACAATCAAAATGTCTCCAGACAAAGGCCCCTAGAGGGGTGAAATTGAGAACCAGTGGTCCAGCCTGTTTTCCAAGACAAGAAAATGGCCCAGGAATGTGAAGATTCATTTTTTTATGTTGCAAAATAACAACAGGAAGGAATCTAAGACCTTAGAAATGGAGATTGAATTCCACTGTCAAATTTTACCCCAAAGCACGTTTTAATACTACATGACTGGCTGGGATTTAAGGGTGACTTTGATGTGTCCCATGCAGGCAGCAGGGGTCTCAGGTGGCTAGCTGGCTGTCCCAGACACCACCCAAAGAGCTCGTGTGGTCAGGTAGTCCAGACACCTGAACCTTCAAGTAATCGAGCTTGTTTTCTCTTCAGTCTTCCCTATTCTGAGCCCCTAAGACAATGCTGGGAGGTTTTTTTTTTTTGAGACAAAGTCCCTTTAACCCAGGCTACCCTTGTACTTACTATGTAGCCCAAGCTGGTCTTTAACTCAGAGTAGCTCTCCTGCCTCCCAAGTGCTGGGATTACAGTTATGAGCCAGCATCTGGCTCTGACAGTTGTCTTGGTGAGAGTCTTTTTAGGAATTTTCTGGTGACTATGGAATGTTCTCTGGGACTTGCTTGGTTTTGCCATCTTTCCTTTCTTCCCTGCTCCTTCCCCACTCTCCTCCCTCCCCACTTCCCTCCTTCCTTGGAGGTCCTTCACCCCCTGTGCCCCCCATCCTTAGGACTCAGCCTGCTCCCAGGCAAATGCCTGCTCTAATGACCCGTACTGTAACCATTTCCAATAATCATGTTCTATGGCTTTAAATGAACTTATCATTGTGAGGCTCTATAGAGCCAGGTGTCAGGTGTCACTGCCTCTCAGCAGACTCATCTTCAAGAAATCTAGAATTGGGTAGTCAATGGGTTTTGTGCCCAGCTTCTTTGGAACTCCATGTGGCTACACAAGAGTGATTTCCTGGGCCCAGCCAAAACTCTGGCTTCCTCTGACAGCTCTCAGCCAGCTGGCCAGGCAGCCAGCCTTGAGGCTCTGCAGACATGTGGAATTTGCAGGACCCCTCCTCTCCCGGGGTCTGAGCTTCATGGTTTCCTGTTCTCTGATACAGCATCCAGGTCCAGGGACCTTCTGGCCCCAGACCTTACAGTTCTGGGCTGTGCTTCCCCAGCCTTACCCTTCCAGTCTCTACTGTCTTTGTCACTGGGCCAAGTCTCCTGGCTGCCTGTGTGTTCTTCCTTCTATCCTAGAGTGGTGGGCAAGATGCTGAAAGGACCAGTTGGTCCAGTTGGTGTGGGTCACAGGCTGTGGCTGGACCGGGATGCTAGGCCATGCGGTCACCATGCTAGGGCTGTCAGTGTTTGAAGGATATGTTGTAAGCATAGCATAACCACTGTTTGATGTTCATGTCTTTCCTTGTCAGTGTCTGTGTGTCCGTGTCTGTGTGTCCGTGTCCGTGTCCGTGTGGTGTCACCCCATATTCCTCGGTTTTCTGTGTGAACGTGTGCTTAACTTCTGTCTTCCACGGTGGCGATATTGGCCTGCATCCGAGTCCTCTTATTTTCTAATCATTCATCTGGGCACCCGGAAACTCCAGTGCTGGAGGGTCGTGCCTGGTGAGGATGACCACAGCCCGGCTGCCGGCAGAGGGCTGGAGGAAGCTTGGCATGGTGGTGGAGGGAAAGCTGTGCAGCAGAGCCGCAGGTTTTTCATATGGAAATGTGAAATAATGGGGTGATTAAATAGAGCTGTATATTAAAGTACATCTGACATCAGAATTACCATAATGTGCTGTAGCCTTAGGCTGAGTACTTTATTTGCCATCTGCGTCGGCCCAAAATCCCCCGGGGAAGCGCTAAAATATTCTGAATAAACTCAGCTCCAGTTCTTATTGAGAGTAAAATACCATTTGTGGCACGTCGTATTGATTCGTCTTAATTGTGGTGCAAAAAAGAGCAGTCACTGGCTGATGACTTTTGTGCTTGGTGACAAGCTGGCTGGAGTTACTCTTACAGTGTAGTTGGTTAACCTGGGTAGACTGGCGGCTGGGACCAGGTGGGCACCTGGGCCCATAGCGAAGAGCCACAACACCACCCCTGTCCCCGCCCTGGGCTGTGGGCACAGCTGGGGTTCTCTGCTAACCTCTCCTGGGGGGATGGGAACATGGAGGAAGGGGGCCAGAGGGATTTCATACATGTCCCGTGTTGGGCCCCTTCTTGCACCCATGCTGCCTTCTCCTCAGCCACACAGCAGCCCTGACACCAGCTCTGAGGAAGAGCCTTTTGCCTCAGCTTCCATCTGGGGTTAGAGAGACATGCTGCATACCGAAGGAAACAAAATGGAGAAAGGGGGGCACCTACCCAGACTAACCCGACTCTAGCTGGTCCCTGCTTAGTGGCTGTGGAATGTGGTGTGTACCTCAACCCTTGGGGGAGGAGCAGGGGTGGGGTGGAAGTGGGGGTGGTGGCGCTTACAAAATGCATTAAAGATAAAAGAGTCATGGGGGTAAGCACTCTGATGCACATGGCACTCCCCCCATTCATAAGGTCCAGTTTTTTCCCTATAATTGCCTATCATTATACACAATTTAAATATTCAAACATTCTCCACAAACCCTGGGCTAGCATGTTTTTATTACAAATTCAGAACAAGGGAATAACCTTTAACTTCAGAGACAAATGAGACAAATTTACAAGTGCGGATCTGCTGTTTTCTTGTGCTTTATCAATCCCCGCGGACCAGAACACTTTCGCTATAACACCACTCAGAACAATATACATATATTACGACTTGTTTGTAGTGTGTCGGTAATGAGTCCCCTCTGCATTAGCTAACCTATATAACTCGGCGTTGAGGCTCTCCATAACGTCAATTATCTCCTCAGAGCTAAACGTACACTCCATTAAAACGAGATTTACTACCCTGGTCATACTTCTTGGGGTAGAAAGTGGAAATTTTTGTGGATGTAAGGAAAGGGAGGAAGGATGGAGAGTTTCCTGGGAAGGAAGGCATGACACATGAGCTCCTATGTCACCTAGGCGGGAAGGACGTCCACTGGGCGAGCTTGAGCTGCCGTGAGGGAGTACGGGGTGCACACGTGGGTGCCCCCCCACACCTGCAGTGGCTCCCTGCCTTTTCTATTTGTTTTCTGAATTCATTGCCTTTTGGCCCATTAAAGTGATAAGTATGGTTTACCAGTTCTGGCACATTCTCTATGCAACTCCTGCTCCAGAGCTCTTGAAAGACCATCCCTGGGTGGGGGTGGCATGGCATGGCACACTGCTCAGATGAATTTGCCCATCAGCTCCTCGGATCTCACAGGAGGGGGCTGAGGGTAGCACAGTTGGTGAAACTCTTGATTGCAAGCCTGAGGACCTGCCTTCGATCCCTAGAACTTATGTTTTAAAAAGCGAAGTCAAACATGGTGCCATGAACCTGTGGTCTCAGGGCTAGGGAGGCCAAAACAGGCCTGGAACTCTTTAACTAGCTAGTGAGAATAAACTGCAGGCCAGTGAGAGACCCCATCGCAAAACAAAACAGAGCAGATGCAAGATGGACGGCTCAGGGGGAGTAGTATCCTAGGTAGCCTCCACACACGCACACACACACACACTTCGGCCATCTCCCGACACACGTGCACTTGCCCACACAAGAACATACACACACTTAGAGACAGTCCCACTGGAGGAGTGTTGGAGTGGTTCAGAGACACCTACAACATGCAGATTTCAAGGGATCTGCGTCCTGTGCCTTGTGCATCCTGTCCTCTGCAGTCTGTGACAAACACCAGTGTTTTCGCCTTCCTCAGTCAGATGTGCCTCTTCGTCAGAGATCTCTCTTTGTTTTGGAGCTGGGTGGCTGTTTCCCTGAGCCTGACATCGCGCACCTGGTCTGACCACAAAATTGAACGGTTAAAGTATAGACTGTTTTGGGACATAGGGGTGCATGGTGCCTGCAGCTGACGTTCTGCTCTGCCTTGCCTAGACCACGCTGGTCCTGAAGGTGTGGATTCCGGGTCCTCAGCTGTCAAATGAAAGGTTTTCTGGGATGATCGACCTGTTTGAGAGACAGATAGAGAGCCCCCTGCTGCATTAGAGGTCTTCGGAGATTGGCTCCACGTTGCGTTTCTATTGTTGCCTTCACAATCGGAAGCTAGAGGGGCGTCCAGTCGGAAACTGTCCAAGGGCTTCACCGGCATTCTTTGCTACAGTGAGGTTTTGTTAGACAAGAAGACAGTTCTTGACTTGTGAAGGCCTTGCATACGGGCTTGAAAAAAAAATCTTTCTTTTTTACTCTGACTGTTTTCACTGAGATTTTTAGAAGTTGGAGTTTATGTCTGGCTAAGTTTCTTTTTTTTCTTTGCTTGCACGCATTTTCAGTCTCTCCTCAGATGGGCTTCAAACCTTTCAAGTGTTTCCTAACACGTCCACCTCCAGGGTTTCCTCTCTTTGTATCAAAGGTACCATATCTATGCTCTTATTTTCCTCTGTCAGCCTGTCCTTTCTCTCTTTTCTAAAGTCAATGTTAGGGTGTCCTCAGAGGGTCTTCCCTGGGGCTCCCAAGCTGCAGGACCCACTCTTTATTAGGGACCAGTGGCTTGAACGCTTGCTGGGAATCCCATAAGCACCAAGGTCTTGCTGGACTGTAGCTCCATGAAAGCAGCCCATGTCCGGATGCTCGGGGATCCTGGCTCACCTTTATACTTCTGCAGAGTGCAGAGATGCTAGGGGATCCTGGCTCACCTTTATACTTCTGCAGAGTGCAGAGATGCTAGGGGATCCTGGCTCACCTTTATACTTCTGGCGGAGTGCAAAAGGGAGGGGCCCGCACAAGGATAATGGGTGCTGGGAACATAGGTACAGTTTCTGGGTTTCCAGACATAGTGCCACCTTGGATATGGAACTCCTGGGAACAGACGATTCTTCACATTTGGTATTTAGTGTGGTTTGGGAGGCTGAGTGGGTGGGTGGGGCCAGCCCTGTGTCCAAGGCTCTGGAATGTAAAACTTCTGGATTCTGTGGGGTGGCTATGGCATCTCCCACTTCCCTCTCATTCTCCAGCAGGCAGAGCTGTGTCCTCCATCACGGCCTCCTGTCCTCACAAAGTCTACCTTGCAGGCCCATCTCCCTCACCTCAGCACCTCTGGTCCTCTCGGGTCTGGCTTGATTATCACCTCCAGCCCCACCCTGAATCTTTCTGCGTCTTCGCTCAGTGTCTCTGAAGTCCTTTAACAGCTTCAGCTCGGCCTGACAGTCTTCTGGTTCTGATGCTTCACTGGCCACTATGCCCATACCCCAGCCTGTGGCCTCCTGGAAGAGAGGGGAGCGAGAGTCACATTTCCAGTAAGACTTGGCTGTTGAGTCGACCATGTGGCAGTTGGTTTGCCACTGTGGTGAGAGTGGTAAGTACAGAGCTTTTTCTCCCAGGGTGTGTTAACACCTGGTAGATGAAGCCACATGGTCATCTCTGCTGCACTGGTTCCACATAGGGGAAGAGAGCAAGATTCTCTCAATGGCACACCTCTTTCTTCTTGGCCCTTTTCTGCACTCCAACCCTCACTACTTGTCTTCCCTGCCTGCCCAGCTGTCTGGTTTCGCTGGCATAGGTGAAATGAGTACTTTGAGTGGTCCAGGCCCCCTTCAGGACCGGTGACCGTAGAGTTGGCACTGAATAAAGACCTGGAGCGAACCCGGGTCAGACAGATCTGAGTGCGAATTCCGGCTTTCCAGTTAACAAGCTGTGATGGGTTTGATTTCTTTTTCCTAAGGAGTTTGGGTCAAAACTCTTCTTCTTTGTGTGATTCCGAGATAGCAAGGCTGAGATCAGAGAATGTTGATCCAGCATGGTAACTAGCATGAAGTGGGCCTGACTGTGAGGAATCACAGTTGGGAACAGAAGAAGACAGGTATTCTGTGAAACCTGGTGGTGACACTTTCTGTGGCACATACCTTGGGAAAACACACAGAATATGGTGACTGGTGTAGGCTGTGCCTTTTCGGTGTCTCCTGAGTCGCCTGCTGTGTACTATACCCAGAAAGTACAGGGTAGAGGACCCTGACCTGGCGGTTGACTACAATAAACAACCCCAGCAAGGCTTCCCCTTTCCTACTGAGAACCCCGAACCTCCCTGTTTGATGTCCATCAACTTGACTGCACTCAAATCTGAAAGAGCTCTGTTTGCAAAGACTAAGGAAATGTCCCAGGCTGCAGCAAACTGCAGGACCACAGGGCGCAGACGCTAAATCACACCTAAGATGGTAATCACTATGGGGCTTACAGTCCCAGCACTCAACTTGGAATCCAGCCATAAGATGGAGTCTATCTAGATAGTCCAAAGCCAGTCACGTGCCTGCATTGCCTTTGTTTTCTTTTGTACGTGGTCACAATGTGCAGTTATTATGGGAGTATAGGACAGAAGCCAGTGCAATGTAGATTCTATGGTCCCCCAATGCAGCCAAGCCCGTGGATCTTCTGTTAGTACCCTAAAATTTCTTCCAGCACCACTCATACAACCCTGTGTTTGTGTGTGCGTGTGCGCACGTGTGCATGCTCATGTATATAGGTGCGTATGTGTTAAGAGGCCATAGGACAACCTCAAATATTATCTACTTCTCAAACTTTCTTGACAAGCCTAGAAACTGCCGACCAGGGTAGGCTAACTGGTGAATGGACATCTGGGAGCCTCCAGACTCTGCTTCCCCACACTGGGATTCCTAACTTGCCTCACTGAGCCTCGATATTTTGTTAGAGGCAAGCACTTTCCTGACTGAGCCATCTCCCCAATTCCATCACTCGTAATTTTCAGGAAATAGTTACAAGGTAACCAACCTCCAGCTCCCCGGACTGAGAGCTGTGTGTATCTAGCTCCTGGACTGAGAGCTGTGTGTATCTAGCTCCCCTGGACTGAGAGCTGTATGTATCTAGCTGCCAGAGGAATACCAAGCACGCACAGGGCGTCCGGTCATTGAGTGAAAGGTCTATGCTTGACTGTTTTCAGCCCTGCCTGGTCTTGTTCCCACTGCTCGAGCTCTTGTGTGCGGGGACCCACAGGCAGCAGAGAGGCCCAGGCTCCCTGTGTTTGCTCAAGGCTGGCTGAAGCACAGGCCAAAGAGGATTCCAATAGATGGACCAGTCTGTTTGACTGAGGCCATCACAAAGTGTCAGCTATCATACATAACCCCACCCCCACAGCCACTGTCACAGCTACCATGCCGTCACACCCTGCTTGTGGGTCACTTGTGGATCTGCTCCGTTCTCCTGAGCCAATCATTGAACGCATTTACCATAATTATAGCCTAAAGCAACGTATCTTGACTTTTCTTATTTGCACATAAGCTGGGATGGAAGACATAGGTGCCCTATCCCCACCCTAGGTTCCTGAGCTCTGGACACTTCTCTCTTGAGCAGCTTTTATCAGGACAGTATCTCCCTGCCACTTGCCAGCTGGGGGACATCAGGCAGATCCCTTTATCTCTTCCAGTCCTCAGTTTCGCCATCTGTGAAATAGCACCAATGGCAGGTTGTGCTTTCTGAGCTGGGAGAGTGTTGCGTGAGGCCCCTGGTGTTTTTAGCTCATCCCTGGGTCACAGTAGATATTTCCTACTGTCCGTGGCTCCCTCTGTCATTCCTCCACTCTACTTTCCTCCTCCCAGGACTGAGGGCTGATCGAGTGACTTGGCAACCGGCAGGATGCGCTTCATGTATGCTAGGCCAGCATGATACTATCGGAGTAAACCTCTAGACTGGGTTTCTCAATAGCTATGGAGCCAGTCCTGGAACTCACTTTGTAGACCAGGATGACCTTGAACTCAAAGAGATCTTTTTGCCTCTTGCCTCCTTAGTGCTGGGAGGCAGTTTTTAAATGAACATGGGGCCAATATGTCACCTGAATAATGGTTGTACTTACTGCCATTGTGAAGCTGTGGAGACAGCACTCTTAACAGTTGTTGTTGTTGTTGGTAGGTGATGAGGCTAAACCGGCCTTCTGCTTGTGTACTAGGTGAGGACGATCATTGAGAGGCATCCAGGGGTAAAACTTCATGCCCCATGTTCAGCCATTTCAGTGCCATGTGGTCCCTTCACTAGGTCCCCAGTAGGCTCTCTGACTCTGAAAAATGGCTCTGCTCGTCCAGCTTAGGGTGAAAGTAGGCCTAATGGCGGCCATCCAAGGACAATCAGTGCCCCTCCCTGAGACAGCACTGTTATTGTGAAACTGACCTCTACACATACGGAAGGGGTGACAGACCCTGTGGTTGGTAGGTTGTGCACGGAGGGCACTGGGGTCCTGTACAGGGCTTGGGAAGATGGTGAGGGTGTGGTCCTGCCACTTCCTGGCTGTGTCTTCGATTCTTTAAACTGCATGTCCTCATGATCTAGCATGCTTATAATCATAAGCATAGCTTCCCTCAGAGGCGGGATGGCATGAGCCGAGGCAGTGGAAATGCCAAACTGCCGTGCGGTGCTGTGGCCTAGTGAGGGGTCCGGGAGGCCCGGGCCAGTTCTCCTGCATGGACAGAAGTAGCCTTCGACATCTGTAGACTTCTCTCTGGAGTTGCTATTTTTAAGTCAAGCTGCACTGCAGTTCATCCAGGCCTTATTACCAACAGTTAAACCAAAAGGCGTCCCTGAAACACCCATAACCACATACAAGGATGGGTGACAAAACCCAAACTGTATAATGCCTACTGCCACATCTATACAGCAATGCACAGTTTACAGAGGCAGGAAGGACCTCACCGCCTCCCGCCCCCACCCCAGGAGGCAGGATACTTTTTCTGTTTTAGTAAATGGGAATCAAGACTCAAAGTGACATCATTTGTTTGGTAGACCTGTTAGTGAGCAAAGCACACATGTTCAGTGATGCTCCTGAGTGTGGGGGCCTCTGGTCAGCACAGATCTGGGGTAAGAGTCTGCATTTGAAAATGATAAGACAGCCTCTTGGTAGCTGCAAGAACAAAGAAGGCTTCATGTGTGCTTTCCAGATCTATGAAAATAAGGAGGGAGGAAGCAAGGACAGACACGGCAGGGCCCGGGGTTCTGGGTTGCTCTGTGTGTTTTAGTGAGGCAAATGCAGCTGGCATTTCTAGGTCTGTAGGCCAGGATCGATGCTTCTGAAGTAATCTCGACCCAGCGCTTGGGATCTTTAGCAGCAGCTGCAGCAGCCGTGTGAGGCCAGGGGACCCTGTCCAGTTCCTTACCAAAGCAGCCACCTCCTACTGCACGACATCCAGAACACCTGTGGGCAGGTGGCTGTGAGTTTGAGAGGAGGGGACGGTGAGGGAAAGTTCAGGATGAGTCGAGGCCAGCCCTGAGTCAGAAGCAGCCTGCTGTCTAAGGCTCTCCTGTCGCGTCTAAAAGCCAGCTGTTCGTGCGTGTGCTGCATCTGGAACATACTTACTCCGTTCTCGAAGAGAGAGATGTTCCAAGTGGCTCGTCAAAGCCTCTCTGACATGGTTCCGTTCTTACAGTGAGCAGCCTTGTGTTCAGGGCTATTTCTAGGCAAGAGAGAGCCATGAGGTCATCATATGGAAATGAACATTTTTATTTTTAAGAAAAGAAGGGGGTGGCTGGAAAGAGAGTTGTCTAGGGAGGGCCTTCAAATGCTGGGAGACTTTTTTTCCTCCTTCAGATACTGGGGAGGCTGCTGTCTACAGTGAATCTGGAGTTCTATGGAGTGGCATTTAGGGGTTCCAATAAAGATGACTCTCACCCTTTTTGGGGTGACAAATGGCCCTAAGATCTGACTTGACAAGCAAGCATCCCTCTTTCTCCTCACAGTTAGCTATAAAGGTGACATCCACCCCTACATATCTTCAAGAAGTGTCTGAGTTTTGGAACATGCGGGCATGTGATCAGTTATTTTGGCTACCTAATCGGCTTTGGGCTTTTATATTTGTTTGTTAGCCCATTGATTGACTGGTAGCCTTAGAACAATCTAGAAAATGTGTGGCCACCAGATAAAGAGGCAGGAAGTGCTTCACAGCTACTTGAGGAAATGGAGACACTGAGAAGCAATGGGGCCCAGCTTAAGAACACCCTAGACCTTAGCAGCCATGCACCATAAATCCATTACTTAAGAGTGGCTGGGGCCCAGAGAAGGCTACAGAAACAACTGTGACCTCCTAGGACGTGGTATTTCATTTGTGTTAGTAGCTCCAAAGTGTCTGAAAGGGGCTTGTATTTACCTTCTTATGAAACACACACACACACACACACACA
>LOJH01001651.1:27063-41153 GCA_001685095.1 Ellobius talpinus
ACACACACACACACACACACACACACACACACACACACACACACACGGTGTGCAAAGGAGTCTAAACCTGTCTTCTGGCCAGTTCTGTGTGAGCTGTCTGAGGCAGGGCATCCTGTCCCTGAAGCACATTAGCTAATAAGCTGAACATGGGGGTTGGGGTCAGGACTTTGGGAGGCACTACTCCTCTGTTAGTTGAAGGAAGGCCCTGATCATGAGCATCTTGGCTGCCCAGGCCTTGTGACACTCGGTTAAGATGGAAGACTCCCTTTAGGGGTCCTGTGTGGATTACAGACCCATCTACACAGGCTGGGACACCTGGAGAGGGCAATAGCCTCTGCTTTCCCTGATTGGTTTTTTTGTTTTTCTGCTAGTTTGTTTTGCTGGAGGGGCTGGGGCTGAGGATTGTACGTAGGAGCTCATGCCTGCTAGGCCAGTACTCTACCATTGCGCTGTATCCTCTGTGCTCCTGTGGCAGTTTACAAAAATGGGATGAGGCCTAGAGAGGTGTGGCTTTCTGCAAAGGCGTGCCACGCAGGTATGAGAACCGAAGTCCAGTCCCTAGAATACACGTACAAAGCAAGGGGTGGAGTCACTCACTCATATTCTCAGTGCTGGGGAGGTGGGCAGAGGAGGATCTCTGGGGTATACTGGCCAGCTGGTCTAGCCTAGTCTGTGAGCTGAGCCCCAGGTCCCCATGTGAGACCCTGTCTCAAAAAAGCTAAGATGGTACTTGGTGAGGAACGACACCCGAAGTTGTCCTCTAGCTTCCACAAGCATGTATACGCACATGCATACTTCTCTGCACACAGGAATACACATATACAGCAGAATGAGGCTGGACTTTAGGATTCTTTTATTTCCCTCCTTCTCTCTGCTTTACTTCCGACCACACCAAACCCACAGATATACTATCAGGGGGATTGTGGGATAATCCCTGCCTTGCAAAAGCATGCCTCTGATTCCAGTGCTGCTTGCTCTGGGCCTGCCGATGCCATGGTCCAAGGGAGTCTCAGTCCTGCCCCACGATGGCATAGTACTTTTCTGTGGGCCGTGGAGGCCTGATTTAGGTACACATTGGAAACTGAGGCCGAGACAGACTTCAGAACGTAGATACCCAGCAAGGGATACAGCCAACTGAGGAAATGTAATTAGCTCGTGGAAGTGAAGGTGTTATCTACCCAGGGTTATAGAAGTAAGTCCCTGGGTAGGCTGAGGTAAGCAAAGATGGGGGCTTGTAAGGTCCGTTCCCGTGGCGCTGTCTGCTGCAGGGTGTGGTAACTGTTCATGTTTGGCTTGGCTGGGGAGTTTGAAACTCTTGACTTGGTGTCTTTTTGATACAGGCAAGTTTAAACAGAGGAGAGGGGCTTTTTGAGACTGAGGTTGCCATACTTTGTGCCAGGTCTGGAATGAGAGGCCTATTCTTACCCCCTCTGAGCCGCTGCATCCGATGAAGGCAGACAGGCCTGTCCATGCCTGTCTTACTCATCTAAAGCATTAGGAAGGTTCTGGCAGGCAGAATGCGGTCTCGCATCGAGGTCAACCCCTCCAGACGAAAGGTCCATCCTCCATCTTACAACTGCCCCGTACCTGACGTGTGCGTGGTATTTTGGCTCGGGGCCACTAGTGTCCACTAGCATTTGTTACTGATGTCACCCGAGCCAGTTGTAACAAATCAACTCGTGTGGCTGTCCGTCCTGACTGCTGTCACATTTGGCGACCTCCTCTCATTCCTTTGTCTTCTGGCGGAAGACATCAAACCACTCTTTCAGGCTAGAGTCCCATCCCCCACCTTCTGCCCTCCTCAGGGACTGTGGAGCTGATTTCCACACTGTGGGTGTGTGTGAGCCACCCATAGGTAAGGGTGGCTTTCACAGAACAGCAGATTTCTGAACTGCATTAGTCTTGCTTCACATATCTGGGTTTCTATTGGACAGTATTTCCTGCACAGATACTGGCCCATGACACAGAAATTTCCTGTGGCTAAGATCTCAAATGTAGGCAAGGTATCATAGCGCTATCTGGATGTCTGTCTCTAGCAGCGCTGGGAATTGAATGTAAGGCCTCGTCCATAAATTCTACCACAGAGCTAGCTTCATAGCAATTTCTGTTTTAAAAAAATTAAGTTTGCAAAGCAATGGAGTCAGTAGTACCCAAGGGGAGGATAAGGTGGAGTTTTTATCCCACAGGAGACTTTTGATGACATGTATACTTTCCTGTGTGCATCAGTGGAGGGTGGGGATATCGGCATTTACTATGTGAGGCCTTCTACCTCCTTTTCACCCAGCAATGAATTATGAGGGTGGGGTCTCCATGTCAACAGTGACAGAGTTGAAAATCCTGGTCTAGATGGTGCAGGGGTGAGGTTTATTACCTTGGCTGTCTTTTACATAATGTAACCATTGTCGGTCCCTCCCCTCTGGTCCCCAAAATGATGAAAATATGAACACTTTTAAGGGGAGCAAAGCCAGGCCTATTGAATGCAAGCTACTTCCTGGTGACCTGGGGCCTGCTCATAGATCCTGTTGTCCCTTGCTGTCTAGGTAGAGGCAGTGAGGCCTGTCCACTCCTAGGCTACAAAAGTGATCCCCTGGAGTCCCGGGGCCTTCTCATAGATCCCATTGTTCCCTGCCGTCTGGGTGGTCATAGTGAGGCCTGTCTACCCCTCTGCTGCACCAATGACTCCAAGGCTTTCCTGGGTTTGTTCATAGATTTTGTCTTCAGCCTTGTGGGAGGACGCAGTGAGGCCTGTCCTCCCTGTGGCTACCCCAGCTTCCCGGAAGCTGCTCACGCTCTGCTTTTCTCCTTTGTGTTTCCCCAGGTAAAGATGAGCCTTCCAGCTACATTTGCACAACATGCAAGCAGCCCTTCAACAGCGCCTGGTTTCTGCTGCAGCATGCGCAGAACACGCACGGCTTCCGCATCTACCTGGAGCCCGGGCCGGCCAGCAGCTCGCTCACGCCCAGGCTCACCATCCCGCCTCCACTTGGGCCGGAGGCCGTAGCGCAGTCCCCACTCATGAATTTTCTTGGGGACAGCAACCCTTTCAACCTCCTGCGCATGACGGGCCCCATTCTGCGGGACCACCCCGGCTTCGGCGAGGGCCGCCTGCCAGGTACGCCGCCGCTCTTCAGCCCACCGCCGCGCCATCACCTGGACCCACACCGCCTCAGTGCAGAGGAGATGGGGCTTGTGGCCCAGCACCCCAGTGCCTTCGACCGAGTCATGCGCCTGAACCCCATGGCCATAGACTCTCCCGCCATGGACTTCTCGCGGCGGCTGCGAGAACTGGCTGGCAACAGCTCCACGCCGCCACCTGTGTCCCCAGGCCGTGGCAACCCTATGCACCGGCTGCTGAACCCTTTCCAGCCCAGCCCCAAGTCCCCGTTTCTGAGCACGCCACCACTGCCACCCATGCCCGCGGGCACACCGCCACCACAGCCGCCCGCCAAGAGCAAGTCGTGTGAGTTCTGCGGCAAGACCTTCAAATTCCAGAGCAATCTCATCGTGCACCGGCGCAGCCACACGGGCGAGAAGCCCTACAAGTGCCAGCTGTGCGACCATGCGTGCTCGCAGGCGAGCAAGCTCAAGCGCCACATGAAGACGCACATGCACAAGGCGGGTTCGCTGGCCGGCCGCTCTGACGACGGACTGTCGGCTGCCAGCTCCCCAGAGCCAGGCACCAGCGAGCTGCCTGGCGACCTCAAAGCGGCCGATGGCGACTTCCGTCACCACGAGAGCGACCCATCACTGGGCCCCGAGCCTGAGGACGACGAGGACGAGGAGGAGGAAGAGGAGGAACTGCTGTTGGAGAATGAGAGCCGGCCTGAGTCGAGCTTCAGCATGGACTCGGAGCTGGGCCGTGGCCGTGAAAACGGGGGCAGCGTGCCCGGCGTGGCGGGTGCGGGTGCTGCAGCCGCGGCGCTGGCGGATGAGAAAGCGCTGGCACTGGGCAAGGTGATGGAGGACGCGGGGCTGGGCGCTCTGCCACAGTATGGGGAGAAGCGTGGCGCCTTCCTGAAGCGTGCGGGTGATGCGGGTGATACGGGTGCTGGTGGCTGCGGGGACGCAGGTGCACCGGGTGCGGTGAACGGGCGTGGTGGGGCCTTTGCACCAGGCGCAGAGCCCTTTCCTGCTCTCTTCCCACGCAAGCCTGCACCATTGCCCAGCCCTGGGCTTGGTGGCCCTGCACTGCATGCGGCCAAGCGCATCAAGGTAGAGAAGGACCTGGAGCTGCCGCCCGCCGCGCTCATCCCATCCGAGAACGTGTACTCGCAGTGGCTCGTGGGCTACGCCGCTTCACGCCATTTCATGAAGGACCCGTTCCTGGGCTTCACGGATGCGCGCCAGTCACCTTTCGCCACGTCGTCCGAGCACTCGTCCGAGAACGGTAGCCTGCGCTTCTCCACGCCGCCGGGGGACCTACTGGATGGTGGGCTTTCGGGGCGCAGCGGCACAGCAAGCGGGGGCAGCACGCCTCACCTGGGTGGCCCGGGTCCTGGGCGGCCTAGCTCCAAGGAGGGCCGCCGCAGTGACACGTGCGAGTACTGCGGCAAGGTCTTCAAGAACTGTAGCAATCTGACGGTGCACCGGAGGAGCCACACCGGAGAGCGGCCTTACAAGTGCGAGCTGTGCAACTACGCGTGTGCGCAGAGCAGCAAGCTCACGCGCCACATGAAGACGCATGGGCAGATCGGCAAGGAGGTGTACCGCTGCGACATCTGCCAGATGCCCTTCAGCGTCTACAGCACCCTGGAGAAACACATGAAAAAGTGGCACGGTGAACACTTGCTGACTAATGATGTCAAAATCGAGCAGGCCGAGAGGAGCTAAGCGCGTGTGCAGGGGGGCACCACGGGTGCGTCTGTACAGCGTGACCATTGCCAATCATCGCCAATGGGACCCGTGACCGGACTGGCCTCTGTGTCCCCGGGGCCCAGGGAGGCGGCAGTCCAACCTAACCTGTGTCTGCAAAGTCCTATGGAAACCTGAGGGTTGATTAAGGCAGTAAAAATTAAAAAAAAAAATTGTGGAGCCTTTTAACTGTGCAATAATTTCTGTATTTATTGGGTTTTGTAATTTTTTGGCATGTATGTGCAGGTACTTATTATTATTATTATTTCTGTTTAAATTCCTTTAAAAGATTTTGTTGGGTATCCATCCCTTCATTTTTTAATAACCCAGTAGTAGTTTGAGCAATGACTCGCAAGTGATGTAGAGGGAAGCTATCTTTTAAATTATAATTTTTGTGTGTGTGTGGGGGTGCTGCTTTTTTGAAATTTTAAGCTAAGCATGTGTAATTTCTTGTCAAGAAGCCAACACTTAAATGACTTTTAAAGTTGTTTGCCTTTTCATCATTTACTTTTGTCCTGAAATTAAAAAAAAAGTGGCATGTGGGTTCTTTTTTTCGGGGAGGGGGTGACTTTGAAAAACTTTTTTTTCTGGGAGGGGGATGGGCAGCGGATTACAATCTTTAACATTGTAGCACTTTGTTTTAGCATCCGATTGGAGACTTAGCACTGATGTCCTCCTGAGTCGCAGAGATCTTCTCTGTGTTCAATTCAACTTTCATGTTAGGAAGGAAAACTTGGAGGGAGGGCGTGTGGCAAGCGAGCTTCTCCCGCACTCGGGTCCCCGCGAAACTTTCCCAGGTGGCTCTAGGAACAGCCCCAACCTCCTGCAATTGTGTGTTACCAGGAGATACTGTCCTTTTCTGGGGGGAACTTAGTGTATCTCTCTGCCCTTTGCTGTAGATTTGGCTGTATAAAACGGGCTGAGGGTACCTACTGGGTAGACAGAGGTGGCCTGTGGTGGCAGGAAGCGACTTAACAATGTTCTTTTAGGCTTCTCTCTCTTTCACTCCCCAGCCTACAGCTAAATCCCAGATGTCCATTGCTACAGTGGTTGGTAATTGACCGTGTCCCAAGCAGACAACTGGCCCTGATGATGACCTAGGGGAGTTACCTCCAGGGTCCCTCGGCTAGTGCTGGCAGCACTGTTGGGCAGGGGAATCTTGCCTGTTGGTTTCTTGCTGGAGGAGCTGGGAGGAGTACCATCCAAGGTGCCCCACGCTGCTTCCATTTTTGCTTTTTTTTCCTTCCTCCAATTAGTTGGGACATCCTATACATTGGACTTGTTCGGATTTGATGTTTGAATTCTGTTGACCCGCACTTTAAAGCTTTTGTTTGCATTTAAATTAAATGGCTTCTAAACAAGAAATTGCAGCATATTCTTGTCTTTGGCCCAGAGGTGGGTTAAACTGTAAGGGACAGCTGAGATTGAGTGTCAGTATTGCTAAGCGTGGCATTCACAATACTGGCACTATAAAGAACAAAATTAAATAATTTATTGGACAGTTTCTCTACTGCCATTCAATTTGATGTGCGTGCCTTGAAAACTGATCTTCCTATTTGAGTCTCTTGAGACAAATGCAAAACTCTTTTTTTTGAGATGAAAAGACTTTAAAAAGCAAACAAGAGAAGTACATTCTTTAGAAACAAAGCCACATTTACTTTAAATTTAAAAAAAAATTCCCGGTTGAAGATAGAGGACATGAAAATGCCATAAGACCCAATCAAATGAAGAAATAACCCCAGCACAGCCCTGGACATCCATTAGCAGAATTGTTTTCAGCCCCTTTTCTTTTTGGGACAACGCTGCTTAGATGTGGAGTGGAGGTGATTTACTGCTGAATTAAAACTCAAGTCACACAAGCCGATATCGTTGAATGAAAAAAACAAAACAATTCAGGAACAATGGCTAATTTTTTCCCTAAATTTAAATTTAGTGCACTCTGTCTTAAAAACACGTTTACAGTATTGGATACATACAAGGGTAAAAGAAATCGTGTGTATGTGTGTTGGAGCGATCTTTTTATTTTATTTTCAAAGTTTGCTTAATAGGTTATACAGAAGAGCCACAATGGCTGCGTGTATATTGTTTTCTTTTGGTGATGGGGTTTAGTATACATTATATATATTAAAACTTCTTGATTGCTGTCAAAGTGGACCAGTATTTGTAATAATTGAGAATGCCTGGGCATTTTACAAAACGAGAAAAAAAAGTCCTTTTTCTTTTCCTTGAAACCGTTGCAGTAAGTTTTAAATGGTGGGTCTATGAAATCTGTCGTCACGGTAACTGTAAAGTCGGAGTTTTAGGACTTTTTTTCTGCCTTGGGTGTTGAATTTTTATTTCAAAAACAAATGTATAGAAACTTGTATTTGGGGATTAAAAGGGGATTGCTACACCGTGTAGAAAAAGTATGTAGAAAAAAGTGCTTAATATTGTTACTGCTTTGCAGAAAACAAATCCCATTTCTGACCTGTGCTTATTTTTCTCTCCCCCCCCCTCTGGAATGGATATATCGGTCGGTTCATATGATGTAGGCGCTCGCTGTATTTTTACCGGAGCTTGTAATTTTTTAACTGTAAGCTTGTCCTTTTAAAGGGATTTAATGTACCTTTTTGTTAGTGAATTTGGAAATAAAAAGAAAAAAAACCAAAAACAAACAGGCTGCCATAATATATTTTTTTAATTTGGCAGGATAAAATATTGCAAAACAAAACAAAAAACCTCACCCACATTTGTCTGTTAAGTCCTCTTGTACAGGAGGAAAAAAAGGGTTGTTTGACAACCTTCAAGAAAAAAAGACACAAAAGGAAAGAGTCAAATCTTTGGTTCACAAGTCATTTTAGTTGTATATATTCTGTCCGAATTGGCTTCGGGATCTGAATGCTCAAACTTTGCATCAGGCCTCCTTGGTGCAGCCACCAGCAGATGGAAGGGTGGCAGGGGTAGGGGTGAGAGAGCAAGGTCACCTCCCTACTCTGCTGTGGCTACTGTGGCTGCCCCCTCCACCCCCTGACCACCCTCAAGAGCAGAGAGAGAATCCGTAGCTGCCTTTGCCCTTATGCAGACCTGGATGGAGCAAAGCTTCTGGAAGGAGCAGCTGGGCCCAGGGGAGCCTCTGCCACTGAGACTGTGCAGGAGGGACTGAGGAGGGCCTTGAACGCAGGTCCTTCTATTCCACGGATAGTGCCCGCTCGCTCGCTTTCCTTCTTGGCTTCGCTGCTTTTCTCTGCAATTCCATCGGTTTCAGAATGGTGAGGGCCAGGGATGAAAGAATTCTGTGCCTTTCCATCATTCTCCCCTTCTGTGCTCCCTCTCCACCCTCCTCCAGTCTCTGCCAATCTGCTAATCTGTTCATTTCATCTTTAATTTTCCTCCCCTCTTTGTCCCCTCCCCATCAATCTCCCCCTTTTTCTAAAGCCAAGTAGCAATTGTTGATTGGATGAGGGAATAATACACTTTACACAAATATCTATATCAGGAAGCCATTTTTTTTTAATTTCAGGAAACATAAGAAACCATCATTTCAGGTTATGAAAGCATGGCCGTGCATCTTTCCAGGCAGGTCCTTCGAATGCAAAGTCTGTCTCACTGTTTCCCATTTGACTTGCCTTTGTTTCCCATTTTGACAGCTCAAGGATGGGGGCCGAGTGGGATGCCATGCCAAGGTCTCAGTGTCCCCTATGCTTGCCCCAAGGCCCAGTCCTTCTGCCTCCTTGCCCCTGCGCTGCCCTGTTAGCTGCCTGGGAGCCTCTGTGTGGTTCTCCTGTGCTCATAAAAAGCTAGCCAGCGCTCACCAGCTCACCTGTCACCAGAATGCCAGGACTAAGCCATCCTAAAGCACAAGGATTGTCTGTCTCTGCCAACTGCAGAGAGAAGAGAATTTTGCTTCTCTTATCAAAGAGAAAACCAACCCACCAACCTCCCTGGAGCAGGTGACCCAGTCAAGGGCTCTAGCATGGGTGAGCCAGCCGACCTCAGGTCGGGTTCCACACTGCCACAACTTTACCCAAAGTTGCCCCCAATTTGAACCTGCCACTTGCCATTGGAGGGTCATCATGGGAGGGAGAGGGGAGAGGAGACTGGCTTGCTTTAAGCAAAATGTGAACCCCGAGGTGAACAGCCTTCCACCTGACCCTTCCGTCTGAGGTTTTGTTGAACGCAGGTGAATCCGTGATTTTGGTGCTCTCTGTATCAGCCCTGCATAGCAAAGGCACATTGATTTCAGCTGTTTGCTTTTGTACTGGTGAGGCGAAATATTTTTATTACCTTTTCTATTACTTATCGTATGAGCTTTTGTTGTTTGCCTAGAGGGTTTGTCTCTTACAACAAGTTTGGAGCTATTTATTATTGCTTGGTATTTGTGCTCTGTTTTAAAAACAGGCACTTGTTTTTTTTTAATTATGGATAAAATGTTGAGATGACAGGAGGTCATTTCAATACGGCTTAGTAAAATATTGATTGTTCCTTTTCTTCTCTGTACAAGATTTTGGACCTCTTTTTTTCCCTTAATGTCACAATGTTGAGTTCAGCATGTGTCTGCCATTTCATTTGTACGCTTGTTCAAAACCAAGTTTGTTCTGGTTTCAAGTTATGAAAATAAATTGGGACATTTAACTTGATCTCCAAACTTGTCCTTTTCTGTGTCTTTTAAAGGTGGGGAACGGACAGCTGATTTCTAAGGGGGGGATTGAAGGTCTTTCTCCATTTCCCTCCTGACCCACACTTTAAGCCTGTGACCAGGAGGAGTTTGCGAAGCGGTGAGGTCAGGTTCTAAGCCCTGGCTATATACTATGTGTGCACATAGTGAGACCTTATCTAAAACAAAACAAGGAACAAAACAAAACAGAAAACGGAAGCTACTATGAGAACTAGTTTAAGACAGCCAAAGATAATTTTGATCTTGATAGACTATCCGTGCCACAAACTCTATTCAGTCACGGCCAAGGACCCTGTGGTGGGGTCAGTATATGCAGCTTCTTCAGAGAACTTCAGAGAACCTGAAGACTCTTGAGCTCAGTTCAATTCCAGGTCGAACCACATGAAATAACTTGTATTTGTTTTGACTGGAAATTGCTGGTGGGGTCTTGTAAGCTCTACATTCTGGAAGCAGCAGCAGCAGCAGCAGCAGGGTCTCAAGTTCAAGGCCAACCTGGCTTCCAATAATGAGCTCCAGGCTAGCTTGGAGTGCATAGCAAGATCATATGTGAGAGAGAAATAAAGAGAAAGGGGGAGGGGAGAGGGGAGGAAGGAAAGAAGGAGGGCAGGCAGGCAGGTGCGCTCAGGAGCTGGACACCAGAGTACAGGACTCCTGCCAGCTGTTCTGTGCAGATATTTTTGGCTTTTCAAGTGCAGAATGAGGGTTCTGGACCAGACAGCCTCTCTTGACTGTCTCACGGGACATCTCCCTTCCCTTCTCTTAGGCTAGTTGTTAGTACAGTGAAAGAAACTCTCTTTGGGGTTCACCAAAGTCAAGCCTTGTGCAGCCAACGACCCCTTAACTTGGCTCTCCCAGGTTGAGCACAGAGCAGCTGCATGAATGAAGGCAGAGTTCTAGATATGTCTACATGGGTGAACATAGGGTTTTCTCCATAAGCAAGGACCAGAGCCCACCTGAGCTACATGGGAAGATAGAAGGGTTCCCAGGGTTCCTGACCTGTTCTCAAGTTTCCTGATCTCAAAGGGACAAGGACTTTCACCTGAAATCACCCTGCAAGCCCTCAGGCTGTCATGAGCTGAGTGTTCACTGGGAGGAAGCAATGAAGGGAAATAGATGTGCCTTGTCACCCAGGTGCCCTGGGGGTTCCACCTGCGGAGATGTCAGGATAATAAGGGTGCTGTGCTTCTATCCATCCTATCTTCACCCCACGCAAGTCAACATCCTCCCAAGAACCTGTCACCCAGCTGGACAAGAAGAACAGTTTGAACTGTTGCATTGGACGTGGCGTGGAGAGTGACTAGGGTTGGGGAACTGGGTCTAGAGCTTAAGGGACAAGAATTTCCAGAGAAGAAGTTTTCCTTTTCCATAGCCTTTCCCCCAGTTGGCTTAGAAACAGGTTTCTGAGCCTTGGTGTTTCCTACCCAGAGACCTCTGTGAATAGCCAAACTGAAATGCTCTAGTGTCTTCCAATAACTCACGGAGTGAGCTCTTTTTGGAGAGACACCCTCTTCTTTGAGCCATGGAAACAAATGATCAGGCTGAGTCACAGAAATTCCTCCAATGAGTAAGTTAACTAATGCTCACGAGTAGCTGGCTTACACGGACAAATTGAGGACAGAGTAGGGCAATGGAAGGGTTTGATCCATGTCCTACCAGTTTCCTTGATAACTGGTTTTATGATCTCAGGTCAGTCCCTTCCCTTTACAGGGTCTCTGTTTCTTTATCTGTATAGTAAGGGGCTAAGACAACAGGAAGAAACCATTTTTGCCTTCAGACAGAAAGCCCCCAAGGGTGATATGGGCTTCCTGGGCTCCAAACACTGGGAGTGAGAGAAAGCCTTGAGAACAGAACAACACCCTACTTGCTGGTTGTGATTTGAAGGCTTCCTCCATGGTATAAATCATGGGGTCTCTGCAATTTCCAACTATCCTGTTGTGGTTTGGGCATCTGTGAAGTTTCTGGGTACCTCTAGTCACCCCATCCTGAGCTGCAAGTTCCAGCAATTAAAATGAGAAAATTTCCTTGTCTGCTTTGGAGATAAAACTAGATGAATGGGACTTTTTATGTTAATGTGATGGAAATACATAATGAATCTCATGTAACTTTCAAACCGGGGAGGATGAAAACGCTGACTCTCTGTGCAGGTGAAGCCTGAGCCACTAATTGCCTGCCCTGAATATTCTTCAAAACGGCTTCATCGGATTCTGATTGCAAACCATCGAGGATGCTTAAAAGACGTCAAAGCAGGCTGAACCTGGAAACCAATTTAATTCCCAAAGCCAGGACTGAGCTGGATGTCAAAAGTGGGAACACAAGGAGGTCTCCAGCTTGTCTTTCGCTCTCAAGAAGAGAAGCAGGATAAGGAGGGCTTTAGGACTCGGTAGTGTGGGCAATGGATGAAGTGGTGGCAAAGAGGGAGAAGCAGGTGAACCAGAGGGCAGGGGGCTGGGGAAATTGGGCTGCTCCTGCACAGATGATTGACAGTCACCCAGGAAGGTGAAGACAAGCGAGGGAGAGCAGGTGTGTCTGCAGAGGGTGGAAACTACACAGCGGATGGGAGGACGGAGAAACTCCATGGTGGCTGGAAGAACATAGTCAAGTTCATCGGGAAGCAGAATCCTAGAGTTGACTGGAATCCTTGGAAGTCATTTAGTAGATTCCTAGTGAACACAGGAATAGGAACCGCCTCCAAAGCCCCGAAGTACCTCTCGTCCAGTCGTTGATTCTTGAATACATCCACATATGCATGCATTCATCCACATAACCATCTATCCAAACATTCATCTACTACCCATTCACCAACTGAATCACCCATCCATCCCTCTACCCACCTCCCCATTCACTCATTCAAACATCTCATCCCCCCACCCACAAGTTTGTTCACTTCATAAACATCAAAGACCCATGCCATGTCACAGATACTAATGGAAGTTAGTGGTAAATAAAATTCTAGCCTTTCAGGAATTTATATCTCAACGGGCAGAACAGGTTCTCTATATATCCACTCGTCCAACTACCCATCCACCTACCTGCTCATTTATTCCTTTCACTCTCTTGAGTCCCCACTTGGTGGCCCACACTTCCAGGCCAGGCAATGCAGCCTGTCGTGGAGTCACTGCATCTTAGCTGGGAAGGCCATGTTGAATGATAGTCAGTGGGAAGCTGGAGCAAGTGTCCCCCATACTTAGGCCTTCCTTTACTATGGTTTATTTTTCAGACCACAATAAAAGGGTAATTGTATTTTTGTAACCTCTTATAATTAAAAACAGTAAAAATGGAGATGTCTGGTTTAGGCCATAGTACAGTTGTGATCCTAGGGACCCTGTTTAGAACAAGTAGAGGGGTATTTATCTGTTCAAATCCCACGTGATGTTGGGTACCCTCTTGCACCAGTCCAAGGAAGACTTTTTGGTCCACTAGAGACTTCAGTCTCCAAAGGCTCGGCTAGCATCTCATCCAAAAAATAGGCCTGGGGTAGGGACAGCACCACTCACCCATCTCTTCTCTATCAGCAAGATTCTGCCAAGTGCCTGCTCCATGTCCTGTGCAGTGTGGACATGTCTGCTCCATATCCTGTGCAGCGTGGACATGCATGCTTCATGTCCTGTGCAGCATTAATGTGTCTGTTCCATGCCCTGTGCAGCATGGACATGCATGCTCCATGTGGCAGATCTCTGAGTTTGAGTCCATCTTGGTTTACAGAGCAAGCTCCAGGACAGCCAAGCTTAGGGGGTGAAGGAAACCATGGAAAACAGAAAGCAGATGAAGATGCAATAGAACAAGGGAGCCATGTTCCAGCCTCAGCAAACAGCAGAACGTGGAAGCTTCAGTCATGTGGTCTGGCTTTAGAATTAAGGATAGAAGAAAGGGGTTATGGAATTTGCCTCTGTGATTAAGAAAAACCACAGAGGCCAGGCATGTGTCAGGGATGTTCCTGAATGGAGGCCTAGAGAGGTCATTTCATGAAGCTGAAATGACATTGAAATCTGGATCACCTTAGAGATCCCAAGATGTTGGAGATGCCAGAGCCATGGGATACCTGCCAAGGAAAGATGCTAACAGGGGGTGGAACCAACCCAAGAGAAAGAAGTGTGCTGCAGTCCACAAAGCTGAAAGGAGTGGGAGATCTGAAGAGTGTTTGCCTAGATGGTTTTCAGTCTTGCTTTGGTCCAGTATTTCCTCACCATGCTCCTTCCCTACGTTTTATAATGGTAATGTATACCCTGTGCCATTGTATGTTGAAAGTATGTGATAAGTTTTTTTTAATTTTGATTTTCAGGTGATTACAGTTAAGAGAATGCTTGAATCTCAGAAGAAACTTTGAACTTTAGACTTTTAAATAAGTTTGAGACTGTTATAGACCCAGGACTTTTGAAGTTAGGTTGAATTCATTTTTGCATTATGATATGGCTATAAGCCTTTGGGGGCCAGGGAGTGGAATATGGTGGTTTGAAAGAAAATGATTCCCAAAGCGGGTGGCACTATTAGGAGGTGAGGCTTTGATGGAGTAGGTATGACCTTGTTGGAGGAGGTGTGTCACTGTGGAGGTGGGCTTTGAGGTCTCATATATGCTCAAGATACCACC
>LOJH01001652.1:6744-31359 GCA_001685095.1 Ellobius talpinus
CATCCAATGGGATGTGTGTGTGCGTCCTCTGACATCCATCCAATGGGATGTGTGTGTGCGTCCTATGACATCCATCAAATTTGATACGTATGTGCATCCTGACACCCATCCAATGAGATGTGTGTGTGCGTCCTCTGACATCCATCTAATGGGATGTGTGTGTGCATCCTCTGACATCCATCCAATGGGATATGTATGTGCATCCTAACATCCATCCAATGGGATGTGTGTGTGCGTCCTCTGACATCCATCCAACGGGATAAGTATGTACATCCTCTGACATCCATCCAATGGGATATCTATGCGCATCGTGACATCCATCCAATGGGATGTGTGTGTGCGTCCTCTGATGACATCCATCCAATGGGCTATGTATGTGCATCCTCTGACATCCATCCAATGGGATATGTATGTGCATCCTGATATCCATCCAATGGGATGTGTGTGTGCGTCCTCTGACATCCATCCAATGGGATGTGTATGTGCATCCTGATATCCATCCAATGGGATGTGTGTGTGCGTCCTCTGATATCCATCCAATGGGATATGTGTGTGTGCATCCTCTGACATCCTTTTGATGGCTGCTTCCTATTTTCCTGCACATTTTGAATAGACATTGCCTCTTTCAAGACAACATTGTCTACATAATTTAAGAACTAAATGCTAATTTCTACTTCCTTATAATGTTCCTATTCCATGAGCAACCATCATCCTGCTCTTCAAAAACATAAAGATGGTGACATCCCTCCTAAAGACAAGAGCAGAATGCAAACAGCTATCTTATCATCTTTACCAATTCTGTCACTGATACGCTAAATATGGTAATATCTCTTCCCCAGTTAGAATTCCAAGGAATGCATATAGATGCTACCAACTCTTCAGATCTCATCTTTCTTGGGATATTCAAGGTACTTTCAGAACATTAAACTATTTTTCTTATGAAGAGAGTGTTGATTACAAACATAAAAAGGAGCCTCATGAAAAGCTGGTAAAATATTTTGAGCATGTTGTGATAGTACATGGGATATATAGTAAAGATCACAGAATTTTCAGTTACTTTTCATTGTTATGCCCTATTTTAATGAAGTAAGAATTACTGTATTAATTTTATGAAGACACTTTACACACTAAAAAATAAAAAA
This sequence comes from Ellobius talpinus, assembly GCA_001685095.1. Classification (NCBI taxonomy): domain Eukaryota; kingdom Metazoa; phylum Chordata; class Mammalia; order Rodentia; family Cricetidae; genus Ellobius; species Ellobius talpinus. The sequence continues at coordinate 7,887 of LOJH01001652.1, forward strand.
TAAACCTTGCTGAATGTTTAAGGTATCAGAATGTTTCATATACACTATCAGAACTTAGCATTTGGTATACCAGGTGCTATAACTACATAAAACAATAAAGTTAAGTAATCCATGAATTCAGATACTCGGGCTTAATTATCACATTCTATATGGAAATGATCAGATAAATTCAAACTTCCTTGTAGTTTTAAAAATCAAGAGTTTTTTGATGTCTATTATCTATTTTAATATATATGTATGTGACCATATATGCATAGTTCACATACCAATCTATATTTTATGTATATGCTATATATAACAAAGATTATAAAATCATAACATCAATAACATTTGATGTAAGTAAATTTGTTCTATAAAAATCTGTCACAGACATGTTGAAGACCTCTTTGGTTATGTTTTTTTTAAAAAAAAATACTGTTTGGATTATATATGAAAACGAAATTGTCTTCAGCTTCCTTATTGAAAGAATTGACTTTTTTAAGTCAATGTGATATTTGTATTTATCAAAGACAAGCTAAATTAAATACTGCTATGGGACTGTCTTCTCCACACCACCACCCACACCACCTCTTTTTTTTAATCTTTATTTATTTATTATGTATACAGTGTTCTGTCTGCATGTATGCCTACAGGTCAAAAGAGGGCGCCATATTTCATTACAGATGGTTGTGAGTCACCATATGGTTGCTGGGAATTGAACTCAGGACCTCAGGAAAAATAGCCAGTGCTCTTAACCTCTGAGCCATCTCTCCAGCCCCCCACACCACCTCTAGCCACCACCCTCTGCTCCCAGGAACTGCTTCAATTGTACAGGAATCTATACAGTATCTGTGTGTGGAGCATTCACTTTTTAAAACTGCATTAAGCTAAAAGAACACTACTTTTCAGCATGGCTTTATTGCAAAGATCCCTTTACCCTCCCTCCTCTTATTTTGTCTTCCAACCATCTTCCCATCTAATTAAGGGGGAAAGGCTGTTCTCTTCTGAGGCTCTGTAACTGAACACAGGGGTCGCTGTTGAGTAGCACACAGCATCTTTCCTCCCCCAGGGCTACGTATCTATAGCTATACCTGCAAAGGCTTCTATAAATTAAATGGAAAATGTTCAATGTGTGTTTATGTAATAAAATAGTGAACTCGAATCAACAATGGGCATCAGGTAAACGTATCCAATACAATTTACAGACATAATTGAAAGCATTACAGACTAATCAGACATCTAAAAGAAAAGCATGCTCGAGTGTTAATGTCTGCAGAGTCATTAGTTGGCAGCCATTCTATTACAATCACACATAATGTCCATGGTGCCTTGAGCCTGTGCCAATGACAACAGCATAAATTTTGCATCTCATTTCGGTGGTCATAAAATTAATGATCAGTTTAAAAATACTTCTTTGTAAAAGTTATTGCGCAAAGAAAAGACATGAATGTGTCCCTGTTATGTACTCACAAGGATAATTATGAGGTTGTTGCTCATTAATACTGTTTCTTGTTTCCCTAGAAAAGCATTTGATTTATACCACAACTTTCAAAAGTTTAATTAACGATACAAAGTTAACCATCTAAAAGACAATGATCCAAGGCTTCCCGTCCCTGCATTTTAGTGGCAACTTCAAGGCTTAATTGTACCACAGCAGCATAGGACCCTGATAACTACTTTGAAATTTATAATACCGTTAGCCATCCCTTTTCACATGGCTTTTAATCAATTACCATTTTCTTAAATGCCTACAGACGCAGCCTACAGCGACTTCATAGACGTGACCTCTACCACCACTGAAGGCATTCTGCCCAATTTATCGCCTATTTTGTCAAATACAACCCTATTTTAAATATAATCAGATAACCAGCCAAATATACCTAAAATTTAGAGCCTATTTTATAAACATATTGAAATATCACTTATATCCATAAATATGTAGAGCTGATAACTTAAAGGAAATTATAACTAAAGTACAGTTTAGGGAATAATCGTTCTCTCACAAAGATCATCAAGGACAAAATTTGGAGAGATAACTCCAAGTAAAAACAAATTAATTTCTAATTCTCTATCAGTTAATTTAACCAATCCAATTTCTCAAATAGTAATATACAGTGAAACATACAGAATTATGCATTTACTTTGTGGTTTCTTAAGGGAAGTTCAGTTTTTAAGCCACTAAATGACAGAAGATTTTCCTCTTATTCTTAGAAGGCCAACTTACAGCCAACAGGTAATAAACATAACTCACACCAAACTGAGGCAGAGATTCAAAATAAGGCCATCATTTCTCTGGGACTCCTTGGAAACAGGCTTCTACCATTACGGGCCACATGATCTCAAACATGCTTTAGCACACTTGTAAAAGCATGAGGAGGGAGGGGCAGTGGAATGGGACTCCTTGAGTTTAATTTGCTCAGATTTCATTATGGAGTTAACTTTCAATTGAATATATACTGTTAGGAAGGGTAAGGAAAGGAAACTAAACCCCAAGACTGATTCTTCATTATTCTGATGACTCCACAAGGACACACTAATGCATAACCCCTCTTACCTAACAGTCATACTATTTTTAAAAAGTGACCCATTAATAAGCTTAGATAATACAAATGAGAAGGTCAAAGGAAACTGCTTTCTAAATAAATCTGTGCATAGTTAACAATACTGATAGAGTCTTAAGGGCAAAATCTATTAAATGTTTTCACAATTAGAGGGAAGAGAAATGCTAAAGGGAAAGGTGAGAGCACCGGAGCTGTGGCATCTAAAACAATCACGTGAAACACTAGATGCTGGCCAGTGCTGTAGCACTCAGCCGAGTGCACGCCTAGTATGCCTAGCACAGGAAGGGAAGGAGGCAGGGAAAGAAAAAAGCTAGATACTAGCAGTTACGAAACTGAAAAACGTTCTCTTGAAATGGTATCCCATTTAATATCTACTTCTTTTAATGAATGAAACATTTCTAAAATCTTCAAATCTGAAATTCTGAATCAAGATTAACTTCAATCCTCTTGAAAATAAAGTTACACTGGTGAATACACACTGGACAGTACCTACCGAACATCTGCTACGTGTTACATTATCTTATTCCAATAAATCTATAAAGGGAGTAATGCTGAAATCATTACTGAGACTAATACAAGGTAAAGATTTCATCAGAGTATAACTATTTGTCATGGACCTAATATACATTAAAATTCTAGCTAATGCTCAATTACGAACAGTCTTTACAAAATACCAATGTGTAAACTGCAAAAATAATTATTTTAAGTCATTTTAAGAGACCTGTGATAGAGAACAATTAAAAAATAATTATGTTATGGGTATGATAGTGTACATATGTGATCCCAGCTTTTGGGAGGCAGAGGCAGGAGAATCCTGAGCTAGAGGCTGGCCTGGGCTAAAAAGAGAGACCCTGCATCAATAAAAAATTTTAATCACACAGCATAATTCCAATGTGTAGAGACCTTGAACCTATAGGACTAGGGTTCAGGAGAACACTTGTTAGTATCAGGACCTATTGTAACTAAGAAACTAACATTAGTTATCTGTCTCGCTCAAGAGTTCCACAGTTACAGGAACCTTTTTACTCCAGATGAATAGGCAATGTTTCTACTGAGCAACAGGGACTACACCAAGCAATCTATGTTCTGCCTAGATTCAAATATTTCTTAATAAAAATTAAAGCATTTCGATAAACAACTGATAATTATTCTAAAGTTAACAACTTCACAGATCTATTCAACAGGGAATCTGTGCTCAATATATAAGGAGAACCTTAAAAAACAAATAAATGGGAAGGGAAGTTTTAAAACAATATGTTCCTTTGGAAATAAATATAAATCACAGTTAGCAGTAAGCCTCATTTAAAAGCCACTAGAGTTAAGCAAGCTATTCTCATGAAATGTCAGAATAACAAATGAAATCTTCGAAGATCTATACAGTCTAAAATTGCAACTATCATATCAATTTAACTAGTTTTAAAGACTGAATACTTCAACCTATAAAGTCTGCTTTGGTAAATCCCAAGATGTGAGATTTTCTACACTGCAGAGGAAGGAACAAAGAAGGAAACAGACACCTGTGAACATTACAGAAATTAGCAACTATAATTATAAATGAGTAAATCTCAAATTAGTCATTTTAAGAACTATCTCCCTGAATCTCTTTTTCACAATAATAATATTAAAATTAACCTATCACTGACTTAACAAAGGATGTGAAACAAGAGTACATAGGCAAACCCTGTTTCTGCTCACTTCACAGTGTTCCTATAGCAAACAGGACAGAGAAAGGAGGAAAGGGGGGACTTCAAAACACAGGAAAATGCCCTAGATGCTCAGGGGAAACTGTAAGCAGGACAGTAGCATCAAAACAGAACTGAATTCATTCAACATGGAGATCTTTTAAAGACGCACACTGGGTAATCACTTGGTAACTATTAAGTCTATGTCCTTTCTTAGTCCTAATAAGCTACAAAATAGACCTTTTAGAACAAAGCTGAATGTATTGTGAGGGTGTGATGGCATAAAATTACTCAGCTTCTCATATTTCTCCAAGGTATACGTCTAATTTATCCATGGGCTTACTTTGTGCAGGCATTCTTGGTGATTAGTTAACTCAATACAGCAGGACTGAGATGCAAATGATTTATTCAGAGGAAAACGATTATGGGGAAATCTCTGAATTCCACATTATTTGAACTCTTATTTTAGGCTCATTTTTCAATTTCTATCAAATACTATACAAACTTCCATTCTCTTTGGAGACAAAGAATGTGTCTCGGTAATGTAATTTTAATATCCACACACCTGAACAAGTTCTAAAACAGAATCCCAAAGGGAAAGCCCCTACACTATTACTAAATGACATGCAATTATACAATGGCTTCCCATTATCATGTCTTCTTAGCTTAAAATTTTTTAATGTACAAATAATTAAGCCACAATAAGAGCTCAATAAATTATCAGTGCAGCAAAATACACCTTTGAAGACAAGCTAAGATATGGTATCTAATACTTCTTCACAAATAACTCACTGTTAGAAAAATCATGATCAAAATGTATAAACTCATCTTTGTATTCACCTAAGGAAATGCAGGATGAGCCTACAGTTCAGATTCCCTGCAGCACAGAACTATAAGTTAGAAAGGAGGAGATATTTTCCTGCTCTTAGCTTTGATCATGCTTACAGCATCTCAGTACGGCAAATCCTCTTCTGCTCCACATAGCTCACACCGGTCCTGACAAGCAAAAATGTCACAGAAACTGTGACTTGTTGGGAACTGACTGGGTGTGTGGTGCTAAGAGCTTGGTGTCCTGGGGTTGTGGCTGTCCTTTCATCTACAGTCAAGTCCTCTCAGAAAAATAGGGGTCATTATTGGGAGCCAGTAAAAAGGTGCCACAATGTCTTCTTGTCCACACTTAGAAACTAGTTCCAGATTAACAGACCTCCCAGTGCAGTCTTCACCCTGACATCCACAAGCTGAAGGTCATGACCTGTGAGCTAGCACCGTGGAAATAAGGACAGTACACAAGTCCTCTCAAAGAACTGGAAATATGAAGGACCTGGAGCTTCCAGTGCCTTCCAATCAACAGCCTCTCGAATCTAAAGCAAACTGTCACCTCACCTGCACTTGCATATTGTTCAAAAACAATGAAACCAAATTCCTATCTCTAAAGTACACATTTATTCAAATCAAAAGAACCAAAATAAAAATAAGGGTCAGCATTTGAAAACTTATTATTCATGCTATCAAATAAAATTTGTAACTATTTTTACTCAGCCTTTAAAAACATGACCTAAGGGCTAGGGACATAGCTCAGTGGTAAAGTGCTTTCTAGCATGTGTAAACCCTGTGTTCCATCTCATGCCACAAAAGCATAAATCATCATCACCCAGCCTAGGTCCACCTACACCCCCATAAAACAATCTCTGTGGTGTAATACAATATTGGGTGACAGCTCATCTTTGCTTCATCTAAGTACACTGTGTGCAACCACAGGTACACGCCGGTGTGTGCAACAACTGCAGGTACATGCCTATGTGTGCAACAACTCAAGGTACACACCTGACTGTGTATGCAACAACTGCAGGTACACGCCTGACTGTGTGTGCAACAACTGCAGGTACACACCTGACTGTGTGTGCAACAACTGCAGGTACACACCTGACTGTGTGTGCAACAACTCCAGGTACACACCTGACTATGTGTGCAACAACTCCAGGTACACACCTGACTGTGCAACAACTGCAGGTACACACCTAACTGTGTGGGCAACAACTGCAGGTACACACCTGTGTGCAACAACTCCAGGTACACGCCTGACTCCATGTACAACTGCAGGTACACACCTGTACTTAGATTGCTCCCACTAACAAACATTAAACCTTAAGACTACGAAATGTGTAGGATTCTAGATTCGCTTCTTAATATTCCTCTCAGCAGGGGGAGCTAGCACTCTCATCTTGAAGGTCTGAGCACACGGCATGGAAATTAAATTTTTGATCCCAACTATAAAATTTTAGAATGTTAGATTATCTACTGAAAATCTCCACAAAAGAAAGTCATTTCAGATTTGAATTTACCTTTGTCTTGAAATTCCTGAAGATAGCTGCAAAATAAAGAAAATAAAACATTTAAATGTGGTTGAAAATCAAAGCAAGGTCTAATTAGTGGCAATAATTTAAATCTAAAATCTATATTATAAATATACATCTAGAGGAAAAAACTATTTCTATCCTGAAATGACAATTCCAAGAGGCTTAGGAATTTATGACACATCGAATAGTAGAACATATATCTTTAATATCTATATCACATTTATTTAATGCAGTAACAATTTAAAGGATTTTCTTTTTCAAGGTCTGATGGGTAGTAAAATCCTAAAATATGTCCTCAGACACTCAAAATAAACAGCATTTTGCTAGCATACTTAAAAAAACATACAACTATAAACAAAAAGGGTACTACATTTTTTTAAAACTATAATGGAAACATTTCTGTCCTTTAAAAACACTTAACATTAATAAATCAGCATGTAAATTTTAACTCCATAACAAACATTAATTAAAGAGTTATTTCCAAGTAAGAAATTAGTAATAAAAGGTAAGTAACTTACATGGACTTCACATCTTTTATCTTCTTAATGAGAGATTCTCTCTTTTCCTTTGCTTTCTTGGATAAATTTTCCCCTTTCAGTGTGTCTGCTACAAATGTTTCAACATCTAAACCATGAAATATAAAAAAAGGATGCAAATTATAGAAAAGAACCATTTTTGTGAAGACAAATAGGTCAAAGATTATTTCTGCACTTAAGTGTTAATATCTGTGCAATCCATGGTAATTATTTATCAGTCCAAAGCTAACAGTTGAAGTATGTTCCAAAAACTAAGTTGAACAAATCTGCTCACCACTTAGCTAATAAAATCTGTATATGCAACTGATGCTTAGCACAGCAAATGCTATTTGGATGTATGCCATCATTAAACTAGGAAGAAGAACACAAGCTTTAATAAACTATGGTGCCCCATGAAACAAATTCTCTTTTTCTATAAAGCAAGTGGAAAGTGTTTATGTATGCACTACGGCTGTTTTATAATTAAGTTGCTATAAGAACAAGTCATTTGCAATATTTTATAAAGAGAAGCTAAAATCTCTGGCAAAAGTATGGTTTGTTTGTTCTTTTTCTTTCAGTATAATCCACTTTCAGGAACACATAATATCTAAGGCTTAAAGGAAAAAAATAAATCTTTTTTTTTTTCTAGCCAAGATTCCCAAACCATACCCTCCCTGCTACCTGCCCCACTCATGCTGGCCACCCGAAAGTCAAACGACAACCAGCTATGTGGTTATGTGAGCCCTTGCTTCCCACCTTGCTTTTAGTTACTTGGAATACTATTTAAATAAAGAAGTGAAAAATGGGTTCTTCTATTATTCAAAAATGTAGTGTCTAGGAAATAGATTTCTATGGCTGCATATAACATTTTCCACAGTCTCTTCTGAAATTGTAGTAAACTCCTAAATATTTGGTTGGCTAATTCTCTCTCCTGTAAAGTCCAAGAAATTGCTGGTTGATTCCAAGATGTTCATTCCTATTGTTCATGAAATATTGGATAGCTTACACATATTTTATTTTCACAATTTCATGGCTCGCTTTAAAATATCTCTTAAAGAATTACATTAAAATTTTAAACATGACTACAAATCACCCACATTTCATACTGGAAAGATGTGCATCTTTCTTTTTATCTTGTCTCTTAATTTACAATGGTAAAAAGATCAAAACATAATATTACACATAAATAATGAAAAGTGCAATAATCTCAACTGTATTTATAATGAACCACGAAAAACTTAATATATACAACAGAATGCAATCAATTTTAAATTCTTGATTACAAAAAGTATTTTGCTCCAATGAGAAATATGGATTAAGCTGTTACAGATTTATAAAAGTGCTTAATTTTTCCTAAACCAATAAATACAAGAGGAAAAATAAAATTAAAACACAAAACAATCTCTTAATAACTTCTAGTTTGAAGCCCAATAACAACAAATATGTTAAAAAGTTAAGTAACAAAATAAAATGAAAACAAAATGTCCTTCTGTGGCCCCTAAATTAAGGAGTAAACAGGCATCGTGAGAAGTCAGTGAACATAGGACAATTTCTCAAGTGGGTTCAAAACAGTAAAACTTGAAGCAATAGCTTCTACCCACAGGAGCAAGTCTCCTTTGGACAAGCAAACTTTAGCTGAAGGAAAAGATCCTTGGCTTCCCTAGTATCCACACAGTGAGTTTTTAAAAGGCGGACCAAGGACAGCAGACTTCTGCTGCTAGCTCTCCCAAACTCACCCTGTACTTGCAAGACTCAGGGGCACATAGACTGGTGAACAGTCAGTCTGCTTAATGTTATTTTCACTCAATGTTTGTCTTTAATTCCCTCTTCCACGAGTATTTAATTGCCTATTTTACATTTTCATTATGCAATCCCAGCTAAAACAAACAGGATCTATTTTCTATCTCCGGAAGCAATAACAGAACGAATTACTGCCCGAGTTATTTCTTTAAAAGGTCATTTCAGTTTTCTAAAAATTCAGAAAACAACAAGAAGGCTACATGCTCTATGCACTGTTTCCTAAAAGCTTCCCCAAGATGTTTTGAAGATGAGAACCCAAGCCTCTATTTTGAGAAAACATTATTAGGAAAAATTCGTATTTCTCGAGAGGAGGACTGAGTATGGAAAGCATCTATACTTCTAGAATAGTCTTTATAATAAATTTATTCCCAAGCTTTTTCCTAGAAAAAGACTTAAAAGCACTTAGAAGGATTTTCCAAACATTTTTGGCTTTTTTTTTTTATAATTCTCTTAAGAAATGCAGAGAAGAAACTGCTTTGTTTGTGGTAGTGTTTAATAAGAACTGTGCTGGGAAAGGCTGCAGTAATCTGGTTTATTGGTTGCCCACAGACTTGGTTAGTATTTAAAGCTTTTGAAGTCTAGGGTGCTTCTTAAAATATACACCAGCGTCAGAACTAGCGGATGGAATACGCTAGCCTGTCCTGGCAGCGATAGCGGTGCAGCGCAGCTCACCGACTTTGCTCCCGGCGATTTAGCTAGCTCAGGAACAGGGACCAGGGACCATGATGTCCTGGGGTGCCCCAACCCTGCCTCTAGAAACCAGCCCAAACCTAGCCAGCCTTAAACCTCGAGTTTCTTGTCCACGTAGCTGGGAACGGAGAGCTGGGTGCAGAATGCTAAGCTTGGAAAGCGGTCACACCAGACAAATGAGGCTGGATCTGCGGCTTTGTACCTCAAAGCCAGAGTAATATTTCAAAAGCCAGCAATAAAACTCTTGGGTAAATCAAGAGCTCCTCTGGCTGGTTGAAAAAGAGATCTGAAGCTTTTTATTGTGCTCTAAATAGCCCTGCAAATGGTAAAGTAGCCAGCCGCGGTGAGCTAGCAAGCCGCTGTGGCCCTCTTTTACCTTCCTTTAGGGGTCATGTCCTTCTGTTCATATGTAGATTTCGCGGACTCCTTTCGGCCTGTAATTCGGGGAAATGTGGTAATTTGACTACAAGAAAAGGTCAGTCTGCACAGACTGGCCACTGGACCCGGGGATTGAGGTTTTATTTTACCCACCGGCGCCAGCCACGGAAAAGCAGGATGGGAGAGGCTACTGGCTCCTTCTAATACTGCTTTGGAAAGAGGGTGCCACCAATGCAACAGATCCTATAGTCTCCCAATCTCTTCTTATTCTCCAGTAGCCTCGAAGGCTGCAGGTCATCACAGCCTGCTTCGAACAGCAGAATCGCCCCCATTTCCATGGGCTTCCAAACGCGTTAGCTACGGGAAAAGGTTATCCTAGCGAAAGTAAACGTGGTGGTAATGTTTGCTCCTGTTACACCTTAGCTTTGTCAAGAGTAAGCCTTCCAGTGGGAACAGCTGTAAAGATCTGGGGCAAGGCAGGTGGAAGATCAGATTTACAGCTGCTTTGTACATAAATGTTAAGGTCTGAAAACAAAATTAAAAGATGACGTGTTCTGGCTCAACAATCCTAAGCAGTTAAGTCAGAGGCCACTCAGGAGACATCTGACCCCTGAGAGGCAAGCACTTAACACCCTACCCACTAAATGATACTTCCATTTCCCTTTTTGTTTTCTTTTTCTTTGTATATATGAACTCCTAGAAAAACTGCCACCCTGTCTTCCTCTAGAGTGAGGACAGGGATAGAACACTCTCTCTCTCTNNCACACACACACACACACACACACACACACACAGAGACTATGCTTTCTACCAACTTCCATGGAGATCAAATAGCAAAAAGGTATAAGAACAAAACTCTTCCAGTGATAAACTCCTCCAGGAGGCAGTGAGAGTTCAGCACCTGCTCTCAGCATCCCCTCCACCACTACAGAACACCCTAGAACAAGACCTGCAGCCTGGAGGTGGTAAAGGCCCTCCTCTCTCCACCCAGCACACACATACCACCTCTGGATGGCCTGAATCTGCCTAACAGAGAAAGTAAGGACTGAGATGACTCTACCACCATTTGCTAAGTCCCAGACCAATAAAATAACTGCACAAACCAATCCTGGCACCCCAAATGGCTTTACTACTTAATTCCACATGTTTTCCTACCTTATGGTGTGAACCAGACTTTTGTGTTCTTTGAGCTGTCTGTCACCCAACTTAATGCCTTAACGTAAAGTCTATCTACACTTTCAGCTGCCATCAGAACAGAACCACACTTTCTTTCCTGTTAAAACAGGGAATGGACTGGGCAAGCAGCTACCGGGGAAAATATAACAATCAATTAAACTGGGCACATGCAGATCAATGGAGCCAAATACCCAAAGTTGGAAACTGGCTAATTGAAAAGTTATTGATTGCTTTAGTCAATGCCTTCCCCTGGATTACCTTGCACTTTTCCACGTTACAGCTGAACTGCGGGCTTTTTAAACATGGAAAGAGACATGAAGGAGCACAGACCACCAAGTGCAACGGCTGAAACGTTATCTGAGTTTTATAATCCAATCAGCTACAAAATTCTCAAAACTGGCTTTACAAGCTAAATGGTTTATTTTGATAAAAAGCTGAGCTGTTGAAAGATAAGCCTGGCCATCTTTCAACCTCTTCAGATTGATCTAATCAAAATCTTTTCAGCACACATTTTCAAAGAAGCCACAGTGAGTAACACATTAGTCTGAGATTTACACTATATCCACCCACTGTTGGGTAGCATCCATTGTAATGTGTTCACAATGTGATTGAAAAAGAAATGTAAACTCAGTGGAATGAAAAAAGATAGACTTGGCTTTAATTGAAAAAGACAAACTAAATGAATAATGAGTATATAAAACCTAGCCTATGCCACTTTTATCACCCATATACGACACTTAATGTTCAATTTATGAGAGACAACTGAACTGTGTTTCAAATCACCAGAGGCTTTCCCTCCTCTGGCAGACCTACCTTCTCTCTGCAAGTACGTCAAGGTGAATATCAGCTGAGATAAACATACTTGGAAATCTTACAGCCCGCTCATTTTTTTTAGTAAATTTAGAGGGTTTGAAAGAAACAAATGCTGATTAAGATTAGATTAACTAATTACATGTGCATAACATCAAGAGCCTTACTTAGAAATCCAAGGCAAAAACACTTTCAGTGGAGAGCCATGTCGAAATAGCCCCCAGCAAGAAAAAAGAAGGCATGTTACTCTTAAGATAAATAGATAAATAAATTTCCTAATGCTACATCTTCGCTTACTGATACTATTTAAGCCAGACAAAATTTCTATAAACTTCTGGTCCCTTGATATGCAAACTCATATCCCCATTTGCAGAAGAAATTATCTTAGAGTGCTGATTTCATTTTCAGATCAAATGTTCTCTTAGCAACTTTATTCTCATTAGGTTCTGCTGCCAAAATGGGGCAGGCTTGTTCTTGCTCTGTTGGTCAATCCAGGTACTAAGAAGCAGGTGACAACTGGGGACTCAGTAGGTGGCACTCTTCCCTTTGCATACTCAGCCAATGCCCCAGAAGAAATACTAGATATACCATAAATAATTCCCATATGGGAAATAAAACCAAAATGTTGACCAAATTATAAATAGGAATTGAAAGGGTGAGAAACAAACCATACTGTACTTGGCATTGAAAACATCCTACCTCGGTTTCAACTGAATTGCATTCTTAATCAAGTGCCTCCAAAGGGACTATTGATTACACTGTTGAAAGTTTAAAAAGAAAAAATATAGTTCTGGAAATCCCCAATAGGAGGAAAAGGCAGTATTTCTAATCAGAACTGACATCTGAACAAAATCTCAAGGTCACTTTGCTGAAACCATATAGTCACTTTGTTACAGTTTGTTCGATTTGATTCTAACTTTTCGGCGCAAAACTGATAGCTATTTTCCTCTAATACTAGCTTTAATTTCTTAAGAAGAAGGTAACACACCCTTCTAGCTTTCCTTTTAAAAACATGTTGTCGTGATGTGAACAGATGAGGAGTCCGGATATCCTACTGCAAACTCTGGAAGCCCACATTTAAAGGGTAATTAGACAAATGAGGACAGCAGGCAGCACTCCCAGAGCTGCTCACCTTCTCGCCTGCCAGGGGAGAACCCACATAAATCAAGACCGTTCTTGCTATTAGTCCTAGTCAAAATATTTGGGTATGGGGTAAGATTAAACGGCCAAGAATTGGGGCTATCCTTTGGTTTTAATTCTCCAAGATAAACCTGTTCTTCCATTGTTGGGGAGGGGGTCAAAGGTTGATTCAACAAGATGTTATATAAACTGTTCTAAAAAGAATAATTTAACATTTCTTATTTTCAAAAAATATAGGCCTTCACTTTTTAGTATATCGATGCTATAGAAACTATAACTGTCCAAACTATGTTGTCATTTTTCAAGAATATTACTGTAAGTTAGGAATAGTAACTTAGTTTTACATTTCCATACAGTGTTTTTAAAGAGGAAAAGAATGAGGAGGGAACAAATATTGAGATGGCAGTCTAAAGTTATGATCTGAAAGCAAAACAATGGCAAAGAAAAGACATGATTATAAAAAATACATTTGAGCACCCACCTCCATAAAGCAAACACTTAATACGTGTGACATATGATGACTTAGATAATCAGTGTATGGAACATAAAGTGAAATGTCATTTTTCTTTCTTCTGAAAGCAGGGGATTTTAAATTCCTGTAAAGGTTGGTTCCTTATCTAATCACACTGTGCCACGAATTTTAAGAGCCTTAACTACTCATAAGTACCAGGAGTAGTATCTCATCTTCAGTTTAAAAAAGAATGCACTAAGTAAGCCAACAATCTCTCTAAAATCCAATCAATTAAAACACTGCGCTCTAATTTTACAATTCTATATTTAATCATGTGCTATCACCCAAAACACTTGAGTGATGGAACCATCAACGTGCATCCCAATAAGATTCAGGGTGAGATAACTGTGTAGAGCATCTAGTCTAAAGATGTTAATTAAACATAAAATCTTAACAATCATCTTTGAATACTTAAAAGTTGTTTAACACCATGAAGAAGGCTAGCTCACTTGTTTAATTCCTTTACTATACACTGCATCGATGCATAAGCTAAAAACAGCTTCTAAAAATAAAATGGAATGCAAACCTATAATCTGCAAACATTTATTGTCTTAATATTTATTTCAATTCATCATGCATTTTATAAAAAGTGAATTTCAAAAACTGTGCTCGTACAACCTCTAACTTAAAAGATGGCAAAATACACAGAAAGTTAGCATTAGCAGATAAATGTGTAATTCTGAGCTTTGGTTGACATGATACAAGAGAAAGCCACAGAAAGTACTTGAATGATGGGGTCTCATAGCCTACATATCATAGCATACTATGTCAGAAATATAGCTGTAGATCCATGGGATAACTTGCTACTAAGGGAGCTGTCAAGCTTTAAAAGCTAAACAGAGGTATTTAAAAAAAAGAAAAAGAAAAAAAGACCTAGAATAACCTGAAAACAATGACGTTTCTGGAATAAAACATTTTTCTGATCTAATTACTAAGACCCTTTTGTAAACATGCAATTCCAGCATTGGACACTCCCCAAAAGTTAACTATAATGAAACAAAACTGTCCTATAAGTGCTCATATAATGGAATAAACGCTTCCTTATATCACCATCTACAGGTCTTTCATCGTTTCTCTTAGTGACTCTCGTTAATGACAAGAAGCATTTCTCAGAATGACATAGTACATCATCACCCTGCATCACATTCAAACACAAGTCTGCATCCATACATGTATTTGCATTTTTCCATCATATTCATGACACACACAACCCAACAAGGTATTACGATGCTTGCTCTCACAGTGTTGCAACAGCAACTTATTATTTCAATTATTACATTTTAGATGACCTTGTTTCTTGGTAATTAAAATACACAACGTACAACATAAGCATCTAGGAGAAACTTTTTGATCCAGTTATCCATGATCAGTATCGGAAGAAATATTTTACAAATAACCAAACTGAAACTATTACAACTTCCAGAATCCTAACATCTACGAGACAAAGTATATGATGGTATCCAAGACCATCAGGATAGGCAAGTCTTCTGCCAGTCTAAAAAGAAGTATTTCCCACTTTGTGCAGAACTATAGAGCTTTCCCTGATCCTCTGGTGGAAACACACCCCTCTGTACACTACTGACCTAACAGTGGATTCACAATAGCCCTGAGGAACCACATCTCAGCTCCCCAAAGTTCCTATAAATGGGAATGTTAACGCGAAAAGGGGAAGATGAGGGTGCAAAGATGAAGTTCTTGCATCACATGATACAGGAAGTAGGACTTTGAACACATCCTTCCCTTTTTCACTTTAATAGTTACTGAGGCTGAAGGCAGTGGCCATTTGAAAATCGGGCAGCCTTCAAAAATGTAAACGTGTGTGACCTGACTGCTCAAGAAAATGGGGGTTTGGGAAATAGCACCTTTTCACTTCCTGCCTCTTAACACCTGCCCTTTGCTAACAGTCTCTTTGCTAACAGATGCACCCCTGCTGGCCGGTCACTCAGGGCTACAGCTAGGACATCTATCTTCGCAGTTCTCACACATGCATTCAGCAACATCTGCTGTCCATATCCCGCCCTCACATTTCGGTCTTTAGGAAACTCTTAACTCTCCGGCTCTGAAGGGAAGATCAGTTCATTTTGGCATACTCGCCCACTCCCTTCTAGTCCGGCACCCCGGCACCCCGGCACCCCGGCACCGCGATCCTCCTACTCGGCCCGCCCCCACGGCCCACAGAAGGTGACGGCTGAGCGCTTCTGTCCCTGCCGGNGCCCCCGGTGTGACCGCCCCCTTCCCTCTTTTTACCTGCCAACAGGTTCCTAATTTCCTCAGGGAGCGGGCCGGGAGAGGAGGTGCTGCTGGGGTTGGGCATGGTTGTGACTGGGACCTAGACTCGCTCTGGCCGTCCGGCTGAGCACCGCGGGGCTATGAGCCAGGACACGGCAAGGCCGAGACTCAAAACAAGGAAGTCACGGGCTCTCCAGCCTGCGGTCGCTGGACGCCGGGCCCTGCCCCGCCCGGGAGAATGGGGCGGGGCCATGGACGAGGGGGCGGGGAGAACGACCTTGGAGCCCGATTGCGCTTGCGTAGCCCTTGCTTTCTGCGTGTCCGAAGAAAGCGCCTCCAGGCAGGCCACGCCCACAACACCTCCGGGAAGGCCACGCCCACACATAGAAGGAGCTGGAGGCGGGCCGCAGAGGGAAGAGAACGGATTGGACCCGGGTCACCTGACCGGTCCTTGAAGTGCGTCCGCGCCATTTTTGGTACTGGTACCTTAGCCACACCTCACTCTTTCTCCAGGATTCCGGAAAATAACGTCTCCAGTGCCTACACGTTTTCCTGTTAAGGGGCCGTCTGATTAGTGCTCGTCCCCACCAAGGTTTAACCCCCTCATCTGGTAACCCACCAGGAAGTATCCACCCCCCACACACGCACTAGCATGGCCTTCTTTGTCCCACTAAGTGAAGGTAACATCCCGTTTTCCGCCAGTCCTTCCTGAGAAACGGGGGAGCGTTCTGATTGGCCCTGACATTACTTTTCTACCTATTCTTGGAGCGAATGATTCCCTGGCTCTTACAGAAGTTGTAGACATTATCCTTTTGGGGGCGGGCACCGGAAAGCTAAATTGGTGCTACCAGTAATCCACCTGTATCGCTGCACACCTATAAGTATTTTATAATCTCTAGTAGTGATTATAAGAATAAATACATAAAATCTTTAGTCAGCAAAGACTGAGCCTTCTGTCCTTAAATCTTACAGTTTTACTCTAAAACTCAAAAAAACAAGTTCTGGCCTTGAGCTCATTCATCTACCTCTGGGATTCAAGTGCTGGGATTCAAGGTGTGTACTACTATGCTCAGCTTTTTTTTCTTCCCTCCAGCTTTCTTTAGACCTTATACCTTACTCTGCTCTAGAATCACAAAGAGAAACTACCAAGGTGTGGGTTCTCAAGTCCTAGCCTAGAGATTCTGATTAAATGGAAACAAGTCTCTGATAAATAAATTTAAGCTGTGTTGAGATTTGATTTTGAGAACCATACTATTTCCTAGTTCCTACAGAGTGAAATTTGTAGTAAGTGTCATCCCCAGCTGGAATTCTAAGCCTAACATAGAATAATAGCTCTATTAATATTTCATCAAAAAATGTCAGGGCTGGGGGGATAGCTCAGAGCATGTACTTCACGTATACAATTCCTAGCACCAAGGAATAAATACCTGCATTTTTCAGAGAGTACTCATAAAAATTAGTACTCAAATGTACTATGGTATTTATGTAATTCTCAAAGAGATAATAATAAACACTAATTTTAAAATGAAGAATTGGAATATTTAGGTGCCCATGTCTTACAAAACAGCAAAGACAAAAACTTAACCACTGAAGTAAAACATGAAAAATAATAACAAAAAAGACATCTTCAAAGTGACTATTTAACTAAAATGGAATCGAAAATTCCACCCAGATGAGCAATGTGAAAAATTATAAAAAGATTACTGAAAATTAAAATTATTTTTTGTGGAGTTTAAAGTGAATTTTGTTCTTCCAACTTGAAAGAATTGAGAACTGTCATTAAACTACAAAGTCATCTCCTTCCTACATAGGAGACTATCCTATGGGCGGCTATGTTAGGGAAATTATTCCTCCCTTTATCCTACTTAAATAATTCTCTGTCTTGTCACATTTTTATTAAGAGCCTCCAGATATCCCAATCCTTTGTTGCCTTCAGATAGAATTGGCCACTTGTTTATTCTTATGTCTTATTTATTTGTACTCAGCTCATTCCACAAAGGAATTGGGGTGATTTGCTCTGTATCAAATAGACAGCTCTCTAAAATAGATCAAATGGACAGTGTCCACACTGCTCATGATGACAAGTCGTTCTTGTTAGCAAGAAACTGATAAAATTGCCTTTAAATGTATAGCATCTAGTAGTTCGAATCAAAAAGGCAATAACAGAAATGGACTTTTTTGTATGAAATACTCTTCCCTTATTTAGAAAGCCATTTTCAGAAACAGGTTTTGTCTGTGTCTATGATGGATGCACTTAGGCAATGCTTTGTATATGTCATTGTTTTTAGTGTTTCTTGCTAAAATTACTGCGTTGCTTGTAAGATCGAAAGAGAAATAAAGAGAGGTTGAAAGAAATGAATCCTTATTTCTCTTGTCTTCAAATATTTCCATAACAAAAACTAGTAGAGAAATCAATACTTTTCATGCCTTAGTTGTATTAGGATTTAAATGATGATGATGATATGATGATGATAATATTAATAGATGAAACTTAAAAAATCTCAACCCTAATAATAATAATAAATGAAACTTTAAACCTCAGCCCAAAAGAGGTTGAAGCCCCCATCCCATTCCACAAGAAAATCCTAGACTCTTAGAAAGTCTCTTGAATTGTTTTCTCAGAAGTAGATCCTTCAGTTCAAGAAAATAATATACACCCTGCGAACTAAAACAAACCCCCTTCTCTATGACTTTCAACATAAATGTAGAGTGCTGAACAAGGACCTGCCCACAGGCCTAAATTTAAAAGAATTTCAATGTACCCAGAAGAAAAGCTGACAATGGCCAAAACAGTTTCCTTTTCTTTGCCTCTCATCTTCATTTCTGTTTAGCTTTCATGTAGAAGCAAGATTATCCATAGGCAGAGAGTCTGTTATTTATTTCTGCATAATAAAAGTTAGCAACTTTAGTTCCACAGCTATGATGGTCAGGAACCCTTGAGCGGACTGACATGATGACCTGGCCCCGCACCAGGCATGGGGCTCAGTGGCAGCCATTCACAGACTTGACCAAAGCTAAGAGGATCTAACTGAAGAGAGCTCAGCCCTGGGCTTCTGACTGGCACCCTTGGTTCCTCGTTGGCCACTGGAAAAGGTCTTAGTTCTTGACAACATGGGTTTCTCTTTGGGGCAAATGGATGCCCCTTCAATATAGCAGTTGGCTTTTCCAGAGCAAGTACCAAGAGATGAAACAACCAAGACAGACTTGTGCTCCTGTAAGCTGGGAATATTAGACAAAAGAAGTAACTGAGATGCTGTTTAGTTCTAAGCTTAACCAATGAAAAAGTTTTAAACCTGTCTTTCAAGTCACCTAGTAATGGCTTTGAAAGGGTATTTAGAAGTTAAGATTTGTTTTGTTTCCTAACTTACCTTTATTTCCATTTGAAGTTTGTAGATATGATGTGAGTTTATCATCGTGTAGCAATAAACAATAAAAAAAATGTCATTGGAATTCATATGGCTTTATCCCCCAAAAAAGATGTGACATTGAACTCAATGAGAATCAGAAAATTCTGATAGAAGTAGCTCATGACTGAGCTTTTAGGTTATAATTTCTTGTCTTGGGTTGTTTGTGCAAATGTTCTACCACTGAGCTACCGTCCCAGCCCACACTATAATTATTACACTTATTAGTATAGTTGATTATGATAGCAAGTCAACAAACACAGCCATTCAATTTTCTGTCCCTCTTATTTGTCCTTGTACCCAGATTCTTTTCTGTCTAGAGCAATCACTTTAATATAAAGAGAATAAACAATTTCACATGGGCTAGTTTTGATTCCAAGTTGTTCTGTGTCTTTAGGATTCTGTAAGTTAGGAATAAGGTGAGAGAGCCCTCTCTCCAGTTCTGAACGCCTACACAGCCATAATCCTCCTCTCTCTTCCCAGACTCTCAATGCTCACACATCTCACCAATGATTAACACAAGACCTCATATGTGCTAAACACTGAGCTATACCATCAGCCTAGCTGTAAGGTAATTTGAATGACAATCTAGTTTGAACCTTTTATCCTACTTCTAACTGACTCTGAGACCAAATCCTAATTAAACCTACTTCAGTAAGGGAACATGTTTAGCCTTGACTACATCTGGTCTTCCTGGAAGATGACTGGCTCACTCCCTGTTAGGATTTGAAGATGAAATAAATCCCCACAAATTGTGTGTTTTAACATTTGTTCCCCCAACTTGTGGTGCTATCTTGTAAAGTGTGGAACCTTTTGCTCATGGGATCTAGTTGGCAGATACAGGGCCCTAGAGGAGAAGCTACAAGGTATAGCCCAGCCTGGATCCTTATCCTAAGCTCTCTGCTTCCTGACCAACACAATGGAACCAGCTGCCCCATGCATGTCAAGCAACTACGGCTGTCACACTCCCCCACCGTGATAAACTGCAACCCTCTTGAACTGATCCAAAATAAATCAGTTTAAGTTGCTTTTAAAAGCATTTTATAACTGGCTAAGAAAAGTAACCAGTTCACTCACAGTCTTACACACTGGGCTTCTCTTCTACCTGGAACTCCGGAGAAGAGAGGAACCCAGAGCCCCGTATTGTCTTCTGTCACACATCAATCTTCGTCCCTAAGGCCCACGAAGAACATGCGCAGGAAATACTTCTTCATCATGATCTAGAGTTTAGTGAGCACTCCTCTCCACATGAACTGCTTCACTCCTGCTCTGGCTCCTGAGTTTGTTCGAAACGTGAGCAGGTACACAGAAAACATTTCCCCTCCCTTTTAATTCTTTTCATCAAAGTTTGTGCTTTCTACTTGAGAAGCATGATAGCTGATCTGGAAAATTCTATTTTAGTTGGGTTCATCACAGAGTTAGGAAGAGTTATCCTTCAGTAAAGGGTAAGATTCAAAGCTGCTTATGTAATTGAAACTTTAGTCCTCCTATCCTCGCGGTGGCCCTGATCATCATTACCTGAAATTCTACCAGTCGAGACTAAGGCTTTAGATAATAAACCTGGGTCTGTGAAGCTATGCCTTGTGGGACTTCCAACAAGTATGCTGCAAGCCAGGCATTGTAGACCCAAACCTATTATCCACCTACTTAAAGAAACCAGGACAGAAAAATGGCAAGTGTATGACCTACAATGGCTACAAAATTTAACATCAGCCCTGGCCCTTAGCAATACTGTCTAATGTGGGCTACAAAGTCACACCAGCCTGGGCACTTAGTGATACTGTCTAACTTGGGCTACAAAGCTTAACACCAGCCTGGGCATTTAGCAACACTGTCAAAAATAAAAAGTAAAAAGAAGTTTGGGGATATAGCTCAATGGTTGAATGCTTGAGTATTAAGTGTGAGCTCTTAGGTTCAATCCCAAGCATAAAAAAAATAGCTTTGGGTGAAAGATAACTTTGGATGAGACAATAGTTTGTAGTTTAAATGAAATGATGCTTCCAAAGAATGGCTCCAATATTCCCAGGGTGAAGCAAGCAAAGAGTCTGTGGACACATGTTGTGTAGTGTGCACTGCTTTCTCTTTAATAATTTGGATCCCCATAATCTGTCAGCATTTGGTGAAAAGATACCAAAGAACACCTTGTTAATTAGTTAAGTTCATGATTGGGTTTCAGGCATTCAGACAAGTCTGAACAATTTGCTGAATATTCTCCAGCCTTTACTCAGATGAGTTATTTTTGTTATGGGGATTTTATTTTTGTTTCTTATTGTGGCAAGTAAAAACATGAATTTGGGCCCAGCAAGATTTGCTAATACACTTCTAGAGATCTCTTTTTAGCTAAGTTAGTAGAAACTGCAATGTGAAGTAGTGAAACAGGTCTGAGTTTCTTGCCCTGTGTCAATATAAAACAGAGAGCCGTGACCAGGGCCCTTCCTGTTATTACAGTGTCCTTATTCTCGCCAGGCATTTTTAAAATACCAAGCTGTCTACGGCAACAGTAATTTAGCGGGTTCGTGTTAATATATTCATGAAGGGTCTTGATGGATTTGATAACCATAAGCAGCTGTTAACATTAAATTGCCATTTAATTTTTTTCAGTGACTTTCAAAGTTGTCAATATTAAACAGTAGGGCCTTACAAATTACTACTCTAAGGCCAATAATAATAAAATCAAATATTATTTTAAAATCTCAACCAAGTTTTCTTTTTCTCTACAGTATACCACTACAGAGAAAACAGAAACACATGGAGGCATGTTTATCTTGGCTATTAGGCACCCCCATTATATATTTACTCAGAATTTGCTTTGGATGTCACTATACTCAGAAACTCACATTTTCCTCTCACACCCATTTAACTTTGCTTATTTTTAGGATAAGATCATTGTATAATCCAGGCCTATCTTGAATTTGCTGATGCTTGTATTTTAGGCATGCACAACCACACCTGGCCATCTCCATTTAATTTTTGAACTCCACTCTCTGCCCCGTCCCCCTTCCATCACATCTGTGCCATTCCCTTTCAGGACATGAGTTTCACTCTCAGCAACATGATTGCAAGACACTCTTACATAAGTAATTTGAATCTCCATTCTTCCCCTCCGTTTTCTCTTTGTTGGATGGCTGCTTTAATGTTCCAATTGTCCGGATTTGAGTCGGTACTGGTGACACCTAGCCAGCATCCACAGTGTGAGGACTGGGCCGGGCATGTCAGTGGTATCCCAAAGGAACTGGGAGTTCTGCAGTTCTTGCTGGCATGCTTCACCACCCTCACTCCATTTGTTCAGCAATCTAAAGGCAACAGTGTATATTGAAAACCAAGGTTCTTGTTTAGGTTCTCTGCCTTGGCCCTACCGCCAGGCTTCCTCACTCAGATGTCATCAATAAGAACAGGAACGCCCAAGCCTGATTTCTCTTCTGTCAGTTCATTTTACATATATGAGCATTTAATTTTACCTTTTAAACAGATATCTTAATTTTTGCAGAGAAATTTTTTAAAAAGTTTTAGGCAGTGTTGGCATTGCTTTTAACTTTAACTTGCTGGACCATGAAAAGGGACTTTTTGCATCATTCCCAAATAACATGCTTTCTCTCACTGTACTTAACTGCTACACATTAGATAAAGATATTCCTCATTTCTATAACTTCAAATAAACTATAACTATGTGTTCACAGGAAAAATAATCTATAGATATATGGAACATTTTCAAGGAATTATTTTTCAAAAAGTAGAAAAGCATGCAGCTTTTCATAAAAGGACAACTCAGCATATAATTAAGATAATTCTCTGTAACAGATAACAGAAAATGTCTTCTGCTCTTTTGGACTGTGTGTGTGTGTGTGTACATGTATGCATGCTTGATTTTTTAATAATTGTTTTTATTTTCACACCTGAAAATAAATGAAAATTGTTTTCATGATTTAGTTCCAATCACAGAAAGTTTCAGTCATTTGAGCATGTCAGTCTAAAACATAGCATGTCACAATGAAGGTATAGCTCAGTGAGAGTGCTTGCCTAGCATTAGGAGACCCTGGATTCAAGCTCTAGTACCCTTCCCCATTAAAAAAAATGAAAACAAAACAGAATCATAAATAAAATGTGGGCAGGAAATAATTGGCAGAACATGTTCCATCTTCCTATCGTTTCTTAATTTTAAGAAGAAAGTACTAATGTAAACTACACTAACTTTCTGATGGAGGAGGGTCATCTGTCTATGTGTTACTTTCATTGGTTAATAA
>LOJH01001652.1:31409-43334 GCA_001685095.1 Ellobius talpinus
AGCCCTTAGGTGGGTGGAGTAGACAGAACAGAATTCTGGGAGGAAGAAAGCTGTAATCATTGAAAAATTTTGAGCATCAAACAGATATTTCATCAGCATCGTCAATAAACTTTTGGCTTCACTAATACTATTTGACAACCTTAAAATTATTAAGACACTTCGGTTGTCTCGTCTTGATGAATTTCCCCAGTAATTTCTAAAGTTCTTCCTGATTGCCAAAGTAGGTCCATTTTTTTTCTTATTTGTACTTATACAAATAAGTACAAATTCTAGATGAAATTCAGAAATATCCCAAGCCACAAAAGAAAAAAAATGTAAGCTGAATTGTACAATGCTTGAGTGGGCAGCCTCTAAGAAATATGCTGTAGCATTATTAATAAATGCTTACTAGCAACCTGAGCTCCCATCTTTGAAAAGCATTAGCTGTTTGTGGAATTCATTATCCGTTTCTGCCAGAGAGCTTTGGGTTTTCATTGCATATTCTTTTCGGTGGTTGACTTTCAGCAGTAAGAAGCTCTGGATACCATACAGTGTCATGCTGGTACCCCGAAAAGAAGGCCACTAGAGTTGGTTGTGCATCAGGAAAATGAAGGCTGTAGTTTAATCACAGTGGCCCTGTGCCTCATCACACATATACAGGCCCCTGCTTTGTTTCTGTCCCTGCAGCTTCATCTTTAGAGACTCAGCACTGGAATTCTTCAGTGCTGCCTTTTCCATTGTTTTGAGAATGGACTGCCTTTATATAATCGCTTTAAGCAACAACCAATCAGGAAACCATCACAAAATTCAGATGAAGCAGCCGTTCTTGCTGCCTGGGTTATATTGTTATTTGAAGATGTGTAATTGAAAGTCTGCTCCTAAAATACGTCTTTTGATGAGCTGGAGTCAGAAGCCCATCTTTTCTCTCCCATTACTTTAAAGTCTTTTCTTATGTGTGGTAAACAAGTTCAATTTCTTTTTACTGAAGCACATAACCATACAAGGTTCAATATGCAGAGCTAGGCGTAAGTGGTACAGTGCTTGCCCTAGGTTCAATCCTAACATGGCACACATAAATCAATAAATAAATGGATAAACAAACCACAATAACTATGAAGCATTAAGTGTTTCTCTAAAATATCCCTCTCTTTTATTAGAATAGTATTATTAACTTCCATGGCAATGGATTCCATCTAACTAAACACAAACTTCTAATATAAGAAATCTTGGTAATCTATGCAAACACAAGTTGTTTCAATAAAGGCTGTTAGGAATAACTCTTGGTGTAACTATTCAACAATGTTCTCATTAAGTTTTATATATACAATTTGAAAACTACAAATAAAGGAGATAAAATTCTGAAAAATATGCTAATATCTAACACTAAAATATGTTAATATTTAAACATACTCTGATTATAAGGATTTTTTACTTTATGAAAATACTATGGCATATTTTGATACGTTGAGGTATTCTCTAGAAATGAGGAAACTGGTATGGAGGAGAATGGGTTTGGCTTCAACCTGATTAATTATGGAGCCTGTGGTCTTACCCACGGGGTCAGCTACAAAAATACCAAGAAGAGAATCACCCAGGCAAGACCTGACAAGATGCACCAACTAAAGAGGGAGGGGGGATTATTAGCTGGGACCATTTAGGAAAAACTAGGTTGCTTGGGAACAAATAGGAATAATCCTGTTACGAAGACAAGAGATAGACTAGTCTACCATAAAGATCTCCTGAGACTGAAAGTACTAGATCCACAAAGGTAGAGAAGTTGCCCTTGGGTGGGAAAGACAAAGGCTTGGAACACAGAAAAGGGAGCCAGCTGAGGCTAGACAGAACAGGTGGGGAAATGTTTGCTGTTAAAAAATGGAAGGACTTGGAAGGCTTCTGATTTTTTCTGAGAAGGCTGAGATCATCTACTGAATATGTGGAGAGGGAATAGAAATTTACTTTCTTTAATAGTTAACAAAGATTAACTAGTCTGGTAATAGTTTCCTCTTCCACTAGCTTTTGGCTAGTGCGCAATGGCATCAAGTAGGCAAGTGTGCTGTTTTGATATCGTGCACAGCAAAATGGCTTTTCACAGGCTCTAGGGAACACATCAGGTGCTGATTTGCATCTACTATAATTTACATATTGATATTTTCATTAAAGTATGACAGAAAGTTCAACTGGGATAGGAATTTAGACCTCACTTTGCACTTTCACTGCAGGATCTATTTCCTAAATTTTATTTTTACGTATTAATATGTATATGCATGTGTGTGATATGTTATGATTCAGACGTATGCATGTGCATGCCACAAGACACTTGTGGCTATCATAAGACAACATTTAGGTTCTTTCCTCATGCCATGAGTTCTGGGATTGAATGCAGGTTGTCGGGGTTACATGGCAAGCACTCTTTTGAGGAGTCATCTTGCCTGCCTTATTATTTATGTCTGTTTTTGTTTCTTGTGCTCTGTGTGTTAGGAACAGCATTTCTGTGCATGGGAGTACAGGTGCCAGAAGAGAGTCAGATTGCCCAGAGCTGGGTTACAGGTGATTGTGAGCTGCCCAGCATGTGTTCTGGAGTTCTCTACGATAGCAGTATGTTGTCTAGAGACAGTCTCTTAGCTGCAATCCCCGAATCTGTGGATTTTTAAGTCACTGTAGTCATTAGGGTTAGTGCCTGTAAATGACCAAAAGCCCCAAATAGTGACTTAAGCAGGGTAAATCATTTTTTTAAAAGATAGTTTACCAAAACAGGGTTTCGTCAAGTACCTAGGATGGTCTTATGCTTTCAATCCTCCTGCCTCAGTTTTCTGGGTACTGGGATCACAGAAGTATCCCACTATGCCCAGCTTCTTGCTCATGTTTTAGAGTCTTAAGCATGCCGTTAAAATTGTTATGGGCATTCCTGTGCAGTCTCTGGCTCTTTGGTTCTTTCATAATGCCAGCTTTCAATTTCACTGTCCAAAGTCATCCATATTTTGAGTAGGAGGATGGAAGAATGCCAAGGAAGAGGAACCACAAGCATTCTCCAAAAACTTGAACCTAATGAAAGGCTCTCAAGCTTCCACAGGCAGTTCTACTTACATTTCAAAAGTCAGTCTGGGATACATGGCAACGCTAACTCAAAAGAGCCTGCAAAGTGTTTTTTCAGGGTGGTCCTATGTCCAGCTAAAATGTCTATCCCAGTGGAGGGGGAGGAGCAGATAGTAGAGGACGGCTAGTGGTCTGCCACAGCCACGGAGTGGGTTTCTTCTCGCTGAGCATCAGCAGACTATAAACAGAGCTCATGCCATCGCTCAGCCTCAACATCCTAGAGAACGTGTATAAACAGAAACCTGATGGACTGTCTCCACCACCATTTGCTACCTGCTAGCCCTTTCGCTCATCTATCCTGACGGAATGTCTTTGTGTCTTCCAGAGTCTATTCCTTTGTTTCTGTGTTGATTTAAAAAAAAAAAAAAACTTTCTTCACAAGCCCAACTGGAGCGTTTTCTGAACTTGGAACACTAACAATCTGTTCAAGTTCTAGATTAAAGGAAAACTAATTTTATACTTATTTTTTCATGTATGTCAAGAGGCTCAGAAATGGACTTAGAGGACTCAAGAAGCCAAATACTAGCTGTAAGAGAGGAAAAGCAGTATTTCCCTCCCCAATGTTAGGCCTAAAGGGCACGACTTCTGTAGGAAAAGACAGGCTGGCAAAACTAAAACACACATCTATTTAATATCAATTTTATGTTACACAAGATGTCTTCAGAAATTTGGAAATCTTTGTGCTTTTCCAGACTGCCATGCAGAGTGTGACTGTAAAACTCAAGGTGTAATATACTCATAAACTTGAGGCCAGGGGCTTAGCAAGACCCGTTTGTTCATATCTTTCTCTACATCTTCATACACTCCATCCAGACACAGGAGAGATATTCCTGGAATGAGCATCTCAAAACTGACCTTTAAAAAATTAGTCATTTATATGTGCATAGGTGTTTTGCCTGCCTGTATGGTCTATGCCCCACATGAGTGCATCATGCCCATGGAGGCCAAAAGATGGCCCTGGATCCCCTGGAACCTGAGTTCCATACAGTTGTGAGCCATCACATGGGTGCTGGGAAATGAGCCTAGTCCTCTGGAAAAGCAGCAATGCTCTTTACCACTCAGCCACCTCTCCACCCCAAGACAGACATTAGAGGACCCTCAGAGAACTCTTTCATGCCCTGCTTTAGGGGAGAAAGGCAAGCAAGACAGCCAGAAGACCTCAATTGTTTTCTCAAATGCCAGAGGGCCATCTGTTGATGCAGCATTCCCGAGCCCTGTCACTGTTCCTGAAGTATCTCAGAAGGCCTGAAGTGTGGAACCACTCTGTTAGCTAAGACAGAATACCATATATCAACTGAATTCCCAAAGAAAGCATATTCAACTATGGTCTGGAGAGATGGCACTACCATTAACTGCATATACTGCTCTTGCAGAGGGCCAGAGTTGGGTTCCCAGCCCCCACATTAGGCAGTTCACAACTGGCTATAACCCAGATACAAGAGGATCTGATGTTTCTGGCCTTCGTGGGCACATGTACATGGTTAAAAATAAAACAAATCTCTCTCTTTTTTAAAAAAAGTGAATTCATATAATTTTTTAACTATGCTTGAGATAAGCTATTGCACTCTTTTTTAATTTTTAAATTTTTATTTATTTTTTGAGAATTTTACACAGTATATTTTATCATAATTTTCTTGTTGCCCATCTTCTCCCAGATCTCCTTTCAACTTCATGTTCTTTCTCTCTCTGAAAAACAAAAGAAGGAAACTAAAATCATGGAGTCTGGTTTGTATTAGTGAACTACTCCTGAGTGTGGGGCCTGCCCAGGAGTGTGGTTGGTATCAGTCATTCCACGGAAGAGCACTGATTTGCCTCTCACCCAGCAGCTATCAATTTTTCAAAAGTTTCTTGACCGGAGATGTGACTTTGCTCCCACTTCTCCCTCTCCCCATGGAGGTGTTTGGTCTAGCTTTAACTTCTGCATGCTATCCTGGTCTATGACTTCGTAAGTGCATTAGCCCTGATGAGTCTAGAAAATACTATTTCCTTAAAGTCATCCACCACTCCTGGCTCTTGCAGCCTTCCTACCCCAGTTCCCTGAGTCTTGCATGTGATAAAGACATCCATTCAGAGCTGAGCTCTCCAAAGCCCCTCTCTCATTCGGCACGTGGTCCAGCAGCGGTCTCTTGGCCTTACTGTACAAAATAATTGGGTGAAATACTATTTGTTTGTTTGATTTATTTATTTTATTAATGAGTATTTTTTAAATTTTTTTTAAAAAATTATTTGAACAGTGGTGGCACACATCTTTAATGTCAGCACTAGGGAGGCAGAAGCAAGAGGATCTTTGTGTTGAGGCCAGCCTGGTCTACAGAGTGAGTTCCAGGACAGCCAGGGCTACACATAAAAAAAATGTCTGGCAAAATAATTATTTACTTCATGTTTATCAGTGTGTATGTGCATCATGTGTATGCCTGGTGCTGGATTCCAGGGAACTGGAATTACAGACGCTTGTGAACTACCATGTGGGTGCTGGGAATCGAGCCCAGGTCCTCTGGAAGAGCAATGAGTACTCTATAAACTACTGAGCCACTGCTCCAGCTCCCAAGATAATGTTTGTTTAAAAAATGTTAAAATAGAAATTCTAAAATGTTTGTATATCCATTTATTTACATGCCATAGTGTGCTTGTGGAGGTCAAAGGACAGCTTGAGGGGAGGTGGTGCTTTCCTTCTACCCACTGGTTTCTGGGAATTGACAAGCATCTTTTGCTATTAAAGCACTTTGCTAGTCCCAAAATTTTATATAGAACATTAACCCATGTCTACTAGTGAAGGGTGGGTTAGGCTTGCCAGAAAGTCAAAGAAGAGTCTTGTGGTATAAAGGACTTTCAGAGGACAAAATCCAAGGAGAGAGCTAAAGCATTTTATTAGTGCCACATTTTACATACTGTACCATTTTTTTGTTTGCTTCTCATTTTCTTGTTCCCTCCAGAATTCTGTCTCTGACTATAGTAGAAGCTCCAGGGAGTTTACTAGGTACCTTTATTTGCAGACTTCGAAGCAGGCTTTTCTGTGTGTCTTCTTGTCCCCCTTTCTGCGCTGCAAAGCAGAGTGCGACTTCACACAGTCATTTAAGGTTTTCTTGAAAGTGCTTCTAAGCTGGCTTGGAGCCTTTTGACCCAAACTGTCATGTCTCTAGGGAGAATACAGAGTATGTGTGGCTCTGCTGAAACTGTAGTACACTAAAGCCATTAGTATGTCCCTACCACAGGGCTGGGCATCCAACCCGGGGCTTCAAAAATGCTAGACAAGAACTCTCCACTGAGCTGCATTCCCTGCCTGAGGTTGCCATTCCAAAATAAGAATTAAACCTAAACCATGGCTATGGAGTTGGCTCAGCAGGTAAAGGCACTTAGTGGGGCTGGTCTGACAACCTGAGTTCCCTCCCCAGATACTACATGGTGGAAGGAGAGAACCATCCCCCAAGATCTCCTCTCATTTCCAAACACGCACTGTGGCATGGGTGAGTATATGCTGGCACACAACAAACAGACAAATGCATATTTAACTGTGTGACTCCTGGATCTGAAGTTATTTAAAGCCTTTCTAGTTTTAAGAAGGCACCGCAGGGTGGGGCGATGGCTCAGCGGGTAAAGCATGTGCTGCCCAAGCATGAAGATCAGATCCTCAGTATCAGTGTCAAAGCCAGCCATGATGATGTGTCGCAGAAAAAGGAGGATTCTGGGAGCTCCCTGGCCAGCCACTCTACCTGATTGGCAAGCTCAAGGTTCAGTGAGGGCTCTGTCTCAAATATAAGATGAAAAGAGAGAAGAGAAGATACCTAGTGTCTCCTTCCGTCCCTAAGTAAACATGTACACATATGCACGCAAAAAGACACAGTCATCTTTACTTTTATTTAATTTAAAATGTGAACATAGAACATTCTTATATCAAAAAAGAAATCCTGATATAAACTGAAAAGTACCTTTTCCTTAATACTATTACTATGAATTTTAATATTTTTCCAATGACTTCTAAAAAGTATTTTGAATTCCAATATTTGCAAACATAGTTACAATAAATATGCCTAATAATTTTTTAGTAATCTGCCCAAATGCTTCACATATTTGTTGGTTATTATTCTAATTTTGTTTGAAGCCTTCAGGATCTTAATCTTCCAGTTTTATAAGCCTGGGAACAAGGAATAAACTCTAAGGTGCTCAGTAGCAACTACGCAGTATGCTAGAACTGGACTTGAACCTACTACTTTGTGGGATTGTAATCTAGCCACTGACCTATATTTTAAGTCAATTTATTCAACTGTTATTTGAAAGTGTATTTGAAGTGGACACTAATGATAGGGTTTTTCTTCCCCGTAGTGAAACCTATAGAAAGTATTAGAAAAGACTGAAATATTGTGAAATTGATGGGATATATATATATATATATATATCAGGCACTATTTCGGTTACCTGATTGGTTCTCTGTCTTGGAACAGAAATTGTAATTATGACCAATGTGATATCCTTTCTCAAGTGGAATTCATTAGCTAACAGTTATGGAGACTAATAAAAAAAATCCGCTACCAAAAGGAGTAGCAGTCTGGAAACAGTGTGATTCCGTTAGAGAATCTGAGAGATGCTTCATCTTCTGTCTCTCCAAAACCCCTGTGGCACAGGAGGAGCCACTGTGTCTCAGTTTTGTGTGTCATTACTTAAGAGACAAAAAGGAACCTCGGCGAGAGAGGGTTCTGAATCTGGGAGGCTCACTCATGACCTCAACCGTGTCGGTCACTCTGTAGCCATCCAGAAAGGAGGTGAAACTTGTCTATGTGAGGCCTAAAGTCACACCCTGCTCTCCCATCAAAATTCAGTGTCTCTCTACATCCCCGAGCCTACCAAAACCTGCTCATCCTTCTCACTTGCTATAGAGGCTCCCTCCTTGTTGCTCTTACTTCTTCTGTCACATGTGGCCTTTTCACTGCTGGTTTATGGTGGGATTTTATAGTCCAGGGCACCTTTGAGCAAGAAAATGGATGCTCTTCTCTCGAACTAAATCACAACCCTGTTCTTGTGACAGCTGTAGAACGAGGTTGTCCAGTTCTCATTACATCTAATTCATAGTTTTCTGCAAGGTTGTCAGCAGATGAAAGAGAAAATGAAAATGTTAGGTCAGTGTCTAAAGGGCTTAAAGTAAATCTTGTTATTTGGAGAATATCCAGGTAACAGTCTGAAAAATTCTTTGAAAGTGAAACTTGAGATGGGATGGGTGGAGCCTCTATGTCCTATGAATATGGAAAAGGCCAGGCGGGGATGGAGATTTCCCTTTCAGCCCTTGGTTTTGTGCATTTGAGTGAGAAAGTAACTCGGCTGGTAGAACTGGGAATAGAGACAGAATAGACTAAGGTATAAGCGAGCAGACGCCAACCTGACCTCACCTCGAAGGCCTGGGGGAGGGGGAAGCTGGTGGCCTGGGACTCATCTCGGCTTCAGCTTTAGCCACGTTCTGTGTGGCACTGACAGCTGACAGAGCTGTTACTGAAACTTACAAAGGAACTCGGGTAAGCTGTATATGTTCTATGAGTGATAATCCGTTCACTCTCTGAAATATAAAAGTGCTGTGGGATTTTTAATTGGGTTTGTATGTCTGCACATGCTAATAGTGAGAACAAAAATCACCACCCTGCCAGGTCAACATAAGTCATTTTTGCCGCCAGTTCATCTTACTGAACTTCCAACTGGTCATGAAACAAACATTAAGTAAAGAAGGATGGGGCTCCAGTTACACATTGCTATATAAAGCAGAACATGGGCCACAAGAGGAATTCAGCTAAAATCCTATGGAGCTTCAAGTTGAAAACAGTTCTTTCAGCTGATGAACTTTAAGGAGAGCGTTAGCAAGCAAGTGGTCAGAGTGTCTATATGACATAAAGACAAACTCGGGTTACCCAAAGCACGGAGTGAATGAAGGGGCAAAGGGAGGTGACACAAAAAGGTCCTGGAGGCAGTAGCAGGCCAGGCTCAGGAATCCATGGTTTTTAAGAAGTGAGATTATATGATCAATAAGATACTATTCTTACTGAGAGACAATTTAGCTGGAAGTTTCGTGGGGAAAGGAACAGCCCAGAAGAGACACCGAATGCATTTAGAAGGTGGCACACTGGCACAGCTTGTGTTGGTCAGTCTTTGCTTGCTATGGCAAAACACGACATACCACCGGAAGGAGAGCAAGGGTATGGCTCCATGGTAGAAAACTTGGCTAGAATAGCATGCGTGGAACCCCGGGTCAAGCCCTAGCACCAGGAAACGAGCAAAGCAGAGATTTCAATCCGTGGAGGCTGATCCCACCCTTTCTGGGCCTGGGAGGCAGCACTTCATATAATGTGGAGGAGAAGCTGTCTATTTCTGTCACTCATGTCAAGAGACCAGAAGGGGTCAGAGACAAGTTGCACCCTTCAAAGACAGGTCCCTTATGACCTGCTTCTTCCAACAAGGCATACCCTCCCAGTGTAAATTCATTGATGAAACAGCCCAGTGATTAAGTTAGCATTCCCATGATCCATTCATTCAGAATATGGCATTGAGGACCAGCCTTTAACACATGAGCCTTGGTGAGGGATGCCTCATATCTAAACAACGATACAAGTGGAAGGTTGTGACGTGTCAATCTAAGATTACAACGATAAAGTCAGAAGGAAAAAATAGGAAAATCCGATAGTTGAGAGGTCTAAATATGTCAAGATGACCACATGGGTTGTTAATTAATAATGAACAGAGCTGAAAAGAGCACAGGTGTTTGTAGCTGCTTATATCTGTCGTTACCATAACAACATATGTTCTATCCTATTCTTCCTTCCTTTTATTATAAGATAAGACATTTTTAAATTTAGGTCAACTTACATGTTTAATATAAGATGTTTCATGACCAGTATTTTCTCACTGGGAATTACACATTAATTCCATATAACTCCTCTGCTGTGCTCTTCCTGAACTCAGACATTTAAGAAAGGTCCATCTTTAGTGAATTACCACTCACTGCTGCAAAAGAAGCCCAGTTTGCTTAACACATGGAGAATTCTGGGTTCAATCCTCAGTATTAAAATAAGTAAATAAACAAATAGGTAATTAATGTACAAGATGAGTAGCATCCCTAGAAGATTATTTCAATTCTGGCTCCTTCTTAGGACCCCCCCAGGGAGGATTTGCAAAAGTTCAAAAAGCTTAACAAATGATTTCTAGTCTTTGGTTTTGTTGGTTTGTTTGTATTAGTTGTTTGGGGGAGGAGGGATTGAAATAGGTCTCCCACTATAGATCAGGTTGACCTAGAACACACCACATAATAATAATCCAGGCTGACTTGAAATTTACAGCAATCCTCCTGCCTCAGCCTCCTGAGTGTTGGGATTATTGTTATGACCACCATGCCTGACTTTAGAATATTGACTATGGTGTCAGTATTTATGTTTTAATTTATGTTTCAGCTGAAATGGTTGACCTTGAAACTGGTCTCTAAGCATGAACACTTGCTCTCATTGCTTCCTATTTGCCGTGGAACTCGCAAACACACAATGCAGACGGGTCCTTTAGTACTTAGTGTTCTTGATTGCCTCTCCCTGCTCCACAGTCCTTCAACTTGAAAAGCGAAGAATCCCAACTAATAGCAGAAGTCTTCCTTCAATGCACTCAAAGTCAAGCTGAACATAACATGCTTGATAACACATAAATCCAGAAAAAGCACTGGTCCTTGGTGGCATGAACTGTGCGTCAGTCATCACAAGATATCAGTTCTCTTATCTACACACACAGAGAAATACATACACACTAAAAACATAGAAATGAAAAGGTAGAGAGTGACAGAAGGCGAATCTAAGGTCAATCTCTTGACTCCATATGAACAAAGCATGTGCCTGAATAGTTATGCTCACATACATGGAAACACGCAAACGCCTTCACGCACACATTACACATAAAAATTTAATCACCCCTGTATCATCAAAAATGCTCATCTATTACTTTATATTTATTGAAAATGTATTGAAAACCATTTATTCAAAGATGATTATTGAGTTAAACTTGGTGGCAGCTTTGTGTAGTCCCTGTATTTTGGGAAACTGAGGCAGAAGGATTGCTTGAGTACAAGAATTTGATTTCAACTTAGGTAACAATGAAACAGGCGCTTCTTAAAAACAAAGTGTAAAGGAGGAAAAGTAAGAATCTATATTTATATTTGTTTATATGTATGTCAGATAAATCCAGACAAGGGAAATTAATAATTAGATTAAATTTTAAAAGAGTATGTTTTGTGTGTGTGTATACATGTAAACCTAGAAGAGAATGTCTGATGGTATACAAATTTATTACAGTTATGTAAAACATGCATGTGGATGATTCACAGAAGATAATATGCAAGTTTGAAGACAGTTATTAGCTTGGTAGAATCTCAAGGTGATTTTTTTTCTTTTCTCAAAACTCATTTTAATCAACTTTGCTAGCTCATGAATTACTTTAACCTATATTGGTCCATATATAGGTTCAACTGCACAAGAACCAGCATACTGTCGAATAAGATTACAATTTCTCTCTGATGTTACAGTCCAGATATAAGCCTCATGGGGGTGATGTGGTAGGTTTCTTCTGTTGTGCCCCAAGTTCCTATCTCTTTATCCTGCCTCCCTTCTAGTGGTCTCAAATGGCTTTCCTACAGTGTCTATATTCCAGCCAGCCCAAAGAGAACAAGAGACAAACACATTCTGTTCCTAAACAACTAGTGTCTGACACACAGGAGAGGGAAGAAAGAAAAGGAAAGGAGGGAGGGAGGAAGGGAGGGAGGAAGGGAGGGAGGGAGGGATGAAGGAAGGGAAGGAGGAAGGAAGGAAGGAAGGAAGGAAGGAAGGAAGGAAAGAAGGAAGGAAG
>LOJH01001653.1:19449-36363 GCA_001685095.1 Ellobius talpinus
CTTGATTCAACCCATTTCTAATGATCTGTATGTCACCACGAGGCCGTGGCTTACTGGGATAGATTCAGCATGTCTGACCTGGCAGCTTCATGGCGGGTGGCTCTCTGCCCGCCTTCTTCCTCCCGGAATTCTGTTCTGTCTACTCCACCCATCTAAGGGCTTCCCTATCAAAAGGTCAAGGCAGCTTCTTTATTCAACCAATGAAAGCAACACATAGAAAGAAGACCACCTCTGAAAGTCTTGGGCTGATCTGGCTCCCCACAATCCCTCTAGAAGATACTTAATTTACTCAGAAACTTTTCTTTTATGTGACTAATTTATGCATACACCCCAAGCACCTTGACTTCCTGACTCCCATACTCACCCCCACGCTTGTGCTGCAGGCACCTGCCCAGCAAGTCTCTCCCAGGTGGCTCAGGGTTGAGAAAACTGGAGCAGGAACCTGGGCAGTACCCATGCTGGGCCCTCACCCGGGAGATGCTTCTCCATTCCTCTGGACATCCTTTGATGAGTAAGAGGTGCTTGGAACTCATCCTTTGTACTTAAGTGCTGGCGCTTTTCAAATCTCCTATTGTCCGAATCTTCCTGGGATGGAATTCACAAATGAAAAATCACACAGACAAGCGCTTTGTGTGGGGTCACAGGCCTGACCTCGTGGAGTCCTCATAAGGGGCGGCAGTGTTCAGGATCACGCTCGTGTGGAGAGTAGGGTTGGGCCGTGCTGAGCGTGATGTGGGCAGTGCTTTTCCTAGAGGTAAGTGATGGAAATAACCTTCTTTCCTCCATGGTGAGGGCAGAAGCAGTGAGTCCTCTTGGATCTCAAGTCACTATGAGCAGCAACCCCATCTTGTTTTTCCTTTGGAATAGACACAGCCAGCCAGGCCCAAGCTCATGAGTACCATGCATCATTAGCGTTGCACCAGGCACCTTCACAGCTCAGCTGGATCTCCTCAACACAGGTCCCAGACTTTCTCTGTCTCTAGAACCTTGCTTAGAGCCCTGTGAAGCAGTGCTGACCCCAAGATGGCTCTGGATTTTAGTTTCAGATATGTCGTGAATTCCTTGTGCTTCTAAAATGGCATGGTAGTCAACTTTAACTGTCAACTGGCACAAACTGGAATCACCTATGAAGAGAGAATCTCAATGAAGGATTGCTCCGATCAGTTTGGCCGGCGGGCATGTGGTTGTCTTAATTGAAGTAGTAAGACCACCCTTGAATGTGAGCTGAGTGGTAGAGACTATTCCGTGGTTTGACCCCTGAACTATGTAAGAATGAAGCAAGCAAGTGGACACATGCACATTCCTTCCTCTCTGTTCTTCTGTGACTGTGATGTGATCAGCTGTCTCATGCTCCCGTCACTGTGACCTACTGACAGCAATGGTCTGTAGCCTGGAATTGTGTGTGGAATAAACCCTTCCCCTCTACACTGCTTTTTGTCAGCATATTTTATCATAGCAATGGATGTGGACTCATCCTCTCTGGGCACATTCTCTACAGTGCGGGTACAAACCTGCGTTTGAGGCCCAGGAACACCAGAGAATGCAGCCCTAGGTTTCCACTAAACAAAAAAGCACAAGGAAGAAACAGTAGTGATTTCAGCTGGGAGAGCCACGAGGCAGATACTCTGTGGCTAACAATGGAGATATCTGAAGCTACAGAAGAGAAGACTTGAGAAAATAAACCCCAGGAGATGGGCTCATATTCTAATTTTGAGGGAGGGCAGAGGACTCTGAAGCCCTTCGTGCCCTGAACATGACCTTAACATCTCAGACCAAGTCCAACCTTTGGGTAGATTAGTAAACTTCATCACCAAAGGCTTCAAGGGTCAGGTATGCCCATTGCTGATTAGAAAAAAGAATTCATCTCCTTATTCTTTGCATGAGTTTGAACATATACATCCTTAAATGAAAAGTCCAAAACACATGAAAAATTGATGTAAAGACATACCCCAGAGGAAGATATTAAATATTTATAATTAGATTAGTTGACTCAGATTGTGGAATTTTTAGACAAGAATTTAGGACAACTGTGATTGACATGTTAAAAGCTAGAATGATGGGCAACATAATGAATAGATGGGTAATTTTTAGCAGAGATTAAAATCATAAGAAAAATAACACAGGAATACTACAAATAAAAATGCACAGCAGCATCAGTTTTGATTTTTAAAAAGATTTATTTTCAGTTTTATTTGTGTATGTTTATGCAAGCTCACATGAGTGTAATGCCTATGGAGGCCAGAAGGGGTCATCAGGTTCCATGGAGCTGAGAACTGAATTCAGGTCCTCTAGAAGAGTGACATGTACTCAACAGAGTCATCTCTCTAGAACCAGATCTCGATGTTTGGATGGATGGACTTCTCACCAGGGTAGTCAGAGCTAAGGGAAGAATCCATGAAGTGGAATGTGTCAAGAGAAATTACCCCAACTGAATCACCAAGGGAGTAAGAGTGTAAGAGAAACCATCTAGCAAGAGGGAGGGAGGGGAAAGGGGGAGTGGAGAGAGAAGTATTTGCTGTGAGGTGGCATTAAGTGATCGTGTGTGTGTGTGTGTGTGTGTGTGAGTGAGTGAGAAATCAAATAATGGGGTAACAGAGTGTTTGAAAACAAAATAGCTAAAATTACAAAGATACCAAACTTTAAATCTGAGAGGTCGTATACCACAGAGAAGAAAAACAAAAGCAAAGCTTATGCTAGGTATATGACTTTCAAAGCTGAAAACCCTGTGGGTGTTTTAGCAGGGTGTCAGTGACAGCTGGTTTGCTGTGGGGGATCCACAGCCTTGATTTTCATGACCTGCTATCTAAAATCAAGGCTTTCTTGGTGAGCACTCACCCTGTGGCCAGTGGAGTATGTATAATCTACTTCTCTATAGTTCTGATGAGTTCACACAGGTTGGTGGTGCTGGTTCGGGTCATCTTTGTTTACTGATTTTCATTACTGAGAAATCTGTGTTAGATGTCTTAGCCAGTGGTGTAACTGCTTTCTCCATTAGCTTTAGTATCAAACATATATATCTATATATTTGGAAAAAAGTAACCATGTTCCTTGTGTGTGTGTTGTTTATATGTTTAACATGGGTGTGTACACATATGCATATGGGTATATGTACATGCATGTGGAGATGAGGTCAGTATCAGGGGTCTTCCGCAGTAATTTTCCACTGTATTTTTTGAGGCAGGGTCTTGGGGATCCTCCTGGTCTGTTACTCCCCAGTGCTACCATCACAGATGTTCCACACTTCTGTGAGTGTCTGGAGGTCAGAACTCTGGTTCTCATGCTTTTGTGGCAGGTACTTTATTAATTGAGCCATCTCCCAGGTTCCTTGTTCTTTATGTGTAGCATCTCTTCTTATCTCCTTGTTAGGGACTCATACAGACTTTGAAATTTAGGATCTTTCTTCATCTATCATTATTGTCTCCATGCTTTTATAATTTATAAAGAGTTTCTTGTACAGAGTATATGCTTGGACCCGGGTTCTAGAAAACAGCTTGGCGATCTGTATATTAATTTATGCACATAAATTATTCATATTTGGAATTATTATCTGTAAGATTAGATTGGAAGGTGCTGTCCTGCTGTTATCTATTTTCCTATCTGCTCTCTGCTTCTCTTCCCCATTTCTGCTGCCCATCTGGCCAGTTGAACATTTTTTCTCAACTTGTGAGCTTATTTTTTTTATCTTTTTATAAATAAAATATTTATACTGAGGATGTAGCTCAGTGACAGAATGCATGCTCAGCACATGCAAAATCTGGATTCCATCCTCAGCATTGAGATATTTAAAAAAATGAAAACACCTGTTGTTTTATATGCTTCCACCACAGCTGGTATTTGCATTATGTGTCAAAGAATCCAAATTCACCTTTGGGTAAATACTGCTTTAGACGTATTAATATATAGCCTGTGAAATCTTATATTCCCAATTACTCCTTCCCATCTGCTCCATTTTGACATCAATTTTATATTTGCTTCAGATGTGAACATATATTACTATTATTTTTATGTTAAAGAGCAATTATGATTCTGAAAAATGTTAATTTTAGTCTTGTTTAGATTACTCCATTCCTCGTGCCCTTATTTCTGTGTATAGATTGAATTTCTGACTCATTTTTTTCTTCACCTTAGATGTTTATTCCTTAGCATTCCCTTTCAAGGTCTTCTACTTTTTAATTTTTATTTATCTGGATATGTGTATGTGTGTGTCCGCGTGTGTGCAATGCCCAAGAAAGCCAAAGGGAGGCAACAAATCCTGCTGGAGCAATAGGTGGTTTTGAACCACAGGACACGGGAATTTGGATCCAAATACAGATCTTCTGTAAAAACAGGATGCATTCTCAATCGCTGTGGCCCCACTTGAACATTTTTTCAGTTAGTTCAATTTGTTAGCAATTCCATTAGTTTTTGTCTGGTAAAAAAAAACTTTAGGAAAGTTTTGTCTTTGATAGGCTTTTTTTTCCCTGAGCATCGAGTTATAATGTAACAGTAACTTGTTTCAGAAGTGAGCTACTGCCATTCTGCCTGTTTTGCAGCATCTATGATTTCCAGTCTAACCACATTGACACCCTCTGTTCATTTTCTGTTCTTTTCCTTGTTTTATTTTTTCTTTCAAGCCCTTTTCACGACCAAGTTTTTTTATTTTTATTATTTTTGTATGTAACTATGTGATTCTTTAAATTATCTCTCCCAGGTCAGCTTTTAAATCCCATGAGGATGGGGATTATGTTTAGCACCTAGGATAGCTCCCAGGTCTCAGCAACGTTAAGGGTCCCTTAAACAAAGGGGCTTTTTATTCCTATTTTACAGACGAGGTGCCTCAGGCAGAGAAAGGTTATATGGTAGCAGAACACACTGGGCTTCCTAACATGGCTTCTGGAAGACATCATGAATGTGTGACAGAACTAGAGATTCTAGGTTCCTCAGGGCCGTTCTTGAAAGGTCTTAACTCCAGAGACTCAGAGGGAGCATGTTCAGCATGGTAAGAGGAGGAACAGATAAGACCTAGGTTGCTGGGCCTCAGACTGTGGTACTGATCTCACAGTAGCCCCTCCCTGGATGTGAAGGTTTCCTGAAAGAGTACTAAGGTGATAAATTATACATTGCGTCCTGCTCTGATGTGGAAGAATAAATGTTGAGGATAAATAATCTTTCTGCAGTTATAGCTATAAACTCAGGACAATTTTTATTTTTGAGACAAGGACTTAGAGTGTAGCTCTTGCTGACCTGGAACTTGCTATGTCAACTGGACTGGTTAGAACAGAATCTTTAAATGCTTTATTGTGGGGAAGCAAATGCTAGGCTAACTTGGGGGAGGTGAGGAGCCCTCCTTATTGTCCTGCCCCAATGGACATTGCCCTGGGAACCCATATGATTATAGTATTATTTGGAAGAAGCTGATTAACTGTTGCTGAACCTCCTCTATGACTCTGGCTGGAAGGAGCCAAAGGAAAGCCTGGGGCCACTATAGAGCCAACCAGAAGCAAGGACTGAACTTGAAATCGTGATAGAGGAAAGCAGGGACAAGAATGCGTATCCTGATTCCATCTGTATATTCTAGAAAGCAAAAGCCAGTGTATAATAGTGAAGGCACTTGCTACCAAGCCTGACAACCCTAGTTTGATCCCCAGGACCCCACGGTGGAAGGAGAGAGCTGACCCTCTCAAGTTGTCTTTTCCCTCCCAAATGTGTGTGAGCAGACACTAAAAGCAACTTAAAAATTAAAGATAAATAAATACCATCTGAATCCCTGCTGCATCTTAATGGATTTTGCGACATGCAGCAAGACCTACAAGGTGTTTAGTTTCTATGACAACTTATCCTCTGCCTGTTTAAATCTGGAATCTCTGGATTTTCTTGTGCAGATTCTTAAGAAGTGCTCTCTCTGATCCTGTAGCATAGGCACAGTCTCTGGGTTGGGGAAGGTCACAGCAAACTACCCATTGCCTCTTCCCTGTTCACAGCCTGATGGGCCAATAGCAGGCTGAATGCAGGATAGTAGATCCAGTCTG
Source organism: Ellobius talpinus (assembly GCA_001685095.1). NCBI lineage: Eukaryota > Metazoa > Chordata > Mammalia > Rodentia > Cricetidae > Ellobius > Ellobius talpinus. The sequence goes on from LOJH01001653.1 coordinate 25,458, forward strand.
CTTCCTTCCTGCTGTTACAAATGGAGAATGATATGAGCAACTCCCAAGATCCCCTGAGGAGCCATCCCCATATCTCAAGACTCCGTTTTGTGTCTTTTATCCAGAGATAATGGAGTTGCAGAAGTGTAATAACTTGACAGTACAAATATTAACCTCTAAAGGCAGATTTCCTGAGATGACATTTTACAAGCTGTTTTACACACACTGGAAGATGAACGTGACATGGCTCAGCCTTTTTCTGATCTCCTGCTCCTGGCCTCTGCTCTTCTTATATGAGGATGGATAGTATTTGGTTCTCAGTGCTCCCCTTGGGGTTCAGAGAGTCCTTAAGTTGTCATTTAGATGAATGATGGGGGCTGGAGAATCGCCTGAGCAGTTAAGAGCATTTGCTGTTCTTGCAGAGGACTTGAGTTCAATTTCCAGCATTCACAGGACAGCTCATGACCTTCTGTGACTCCAGTTCCAGGGGATCTGATGCCCTCTTCTGGCCTCTGCCGGCACTGCACCCACATGGTGCATCCCCCATCCCCATGCATGCAGGCAAAACACCCATACACATAATTTTTTTTTAGCTAAATGAATGATGGGAGTGGGAACTTGGATTTTATACTGTCATGGCTTCTCTACCTAACAGGTACTTATTCCGTGTTACAATCTCAGTTCCTAGTTAAAGGATCACACTGACCATTGGAATTCCAAGGTCACAAGTGTTTATCAGCTTTGAGTCCCCATGCTTCAAGCCCTGTGTTTTTCTCTGATCTGTTTCCATCCACCATGTATTGAATAAATTTCATTTATTTTTTTATCATATTGTGTGTGAGTGCATGCGTGTGCATGTGTGCATGCATGTGTGTGTTTGAGTATAGGTATGTGCAGGTACATACACACCATTCCTCAGATGCTGTCTAACTTGTTTTTGAGACTTTCAAGGTCTCTCTTTGACCTGGGACTTGCCAAGGAGACTAGACTTGCCTCTCAGGTCCTCTTGTCTGCACCTTCTCCACACTGGGGTTACCAGCATACGTCACAATGCTTTTATTATTTTATTTTATTTTTAAGTGTGGGTTCTGTGCTGGAACTCACTTCCTCATGCTTGGGACTAAGCGCTGTAGGACTAAGCTGACTCCTCAGCCCAACTTTCATGTTTCTTTATGGCTTAGCAGGAAAACCTTGCTGACTCATCTACCCAACCCTTCTTACCAAGGCACCCATTACTATCAGCTTCCTGGATGGAAGGGATGCCAGGGGAAACAGCTGGGATGTAGTCACGCCTTGAGCATCCTCTGCATCCTGTGCTGTCTTGGGAACAGACATGGAGCAGTGCATATGTGTCCCTGCAAAACCACCAAGGGCGTATTGAGAGCGTTTATCATTGTGAAGTAAATGCTAGTGCCCAGCTTGGCAGCAGTTACCTTCACCTGCTGAGCCACCCCTTCTTCTTCCTGTCCCATTTAAGACAGTCTCTCACTGGCCTGGAACTTGCCAAGTAGGCTAGTCTGACTTCTTTTTCTCCCTCCACAGTCCTGAAATTATGAATATATGATATCATACCACACTTTTTTAGACTTTATTTGTATTTAATTTTCTGTGTATGTATATTTTGCCTACATGTATATATGTGCGCCATGTGTGTGTAGTGCCCATGGAGGCCAGAAGAAGGTACCAGATTCCCTGGACTTGGATTATGGGTGCTGGGAGCTTAATCTGGGTTCTCTGGAAGAACAGTCAGAGCTCTTAACCATGGGGCCACCCCTCTAGCCCATCTTCCTTTTCATCTTGTAAACTGTAAGTTCTGGGAATCGATCTTGGGTCTTCATCCTTGTAAGACAGGCGCTTTCCTGACTGACCCATTTTCTCAACCAAGTGATTTGTGTTCTTAAGACAGACGTTCCTAGAGCCAGCATATCCCTGACAGTTAGATGCAGTCAGAGTGATCTGAGGTGGGATTTCTTGTGGGTCTGAACCAGCTGACCAGGAAGGGTCAGGGATTACTTATAAACACAGAAAAGGTAAGGTCTGAATTCTAAGAAAGTGTATTGGGGAAGTTCTAGGGATGGGTGACCAACCTTTGAGGCAGGAAGAAGGTGACAGTTAAAAGTGTCTGGTGTCTGGTTTGGCTTGACTGCAGGTAGGTTGTCATGTTCTCAGCAAAGCAAACAGAGTCCAGGGAAGGTCATGACCTCATGAAACTCCACTTCCCCCAGCTCGGTGCTCATGCAGAAGGGGAGGGCCTTTTGTGACCGGCTTCCACCCCTCCCTGAGAATCTAATGACTAGAAGTCAGATTCTGCGCCCTGGGCACTATGGAATTTAAGAGCGTGGTCCTCCGTCCTGTGTCCTGCTCTAAATGGAAGCCTTGTTCCAATTGTTCTCTTCATGGTTGTGGGCTCAACAGCACATGCTTAAGTCTCACCAACATGCCTTGAGAGACAGCTGGCTTTGGGGCTCATTGCTGTATTTCTCCCCTTTAAAAAAAGCAAAGAGAAGTCTGGAAAAGAGTATTCTTTTACTAAAGTTGAGAAGCTAAGAGAAATGGCCCTGTTTTAACCCCTCACTGGGATGATAATTTCAAGAGAGACATCAGATTTTTCTGTCATTGCTGTCTTTTAATAGTGTTCTTTTAGTTGTATAGATTTGTGGGTAAGTGTATGATAATTCCATACTTCTGTGAAGTGTGTAATGGTCAAGTGAAGGCTTCAAACATTTCCATCTCCTCAAACATTTGAAAAATTAATTCATGCCAGGTGGTGGTGGCTCATGTCTTTAATCCCAGCACTTGGGAGGCAGAGGCAGGTGGATCTCTGTGAGTTTGAGGCCAGCCTGGTCTACAGAGAGAGTTCCAGGACAGTCAAGGCTACACTGAGAAACCCTGTCTCAAAAAAAAACAAAACCAATAACAAATAAATAAATCCATGCATAATGGTTGTGTGCATGTGTGTGTGTGTGTGCTGGGGTAGGATACCCCAATATAAATCTGATAACACAATTTGTATTTTCTTATCATTGCCCTGTGGTTGGAGCCTGCAAGTTCCCCTGATTTGGATACTCATAAAATATATAATAGGTTATTTGAACCATAGTACTTCATCTGTTCTGCTAAGAAGTGTTTAACCTCCCATCATCCCAGTCTCTGAGCAGCTGGAGCCAGGTCTGAAGCCTCTTTACTGCTCATCAAACCATAACCATCTAAGGTCCCCTTCTCTCTGTAATCTCCTACTCTGAACAGCAAATCTGTCCTAAACCGATGTGGGGCATTTGGAGGGATTTCATTATAGCTGAGTTTTTAAGTTCCTGTTTATTTTAGATATCATTCCTTTGACAGAGTAATAATTTGCAAATAGGGACCAGGGAGACAGATGAGTTGGCAAAGTGCTTACCCCATAAGCACAAGGACCTGAGTTCAGTCTTCAGCATCCAGATAGAAAAACCAGGTGTAGTGGTGTATGCTTGTGATTTAAACTCTGGGGAGGCAGAGACGGGAGGATACCAGGGGCTCAATGGCTAGACAGCCTCGCCCAATCAGTGAGCTCTCCAGTCACAAACACACACACACACAAACGTGTGCGCGTGTGCGTGCACACACACACATACACACACGCACACACACACATACACACATGCACACACACACATACACACACAGACACACATACACACATGCACACATGCATGAATGCACACACATGCATGCACACATGCACACACACACATACACATGTAGTTTGCACCTCCGACCAGCCATGCCACATTGATTTTCTGAACTTCACACAAAGATACTTTCCCGTTGGAGGACAAGACCACAGCATCTTATTTGCTCACCAAGGAGATGGGAAGCAGAGCAGGGAGCTGACATGTTTGGCAAGACCCCATGGCAGTGGGTAAACTAGAGCACCTCCAAGTACCGAGAAAGAGACGGCTGTGCGATGCCACCGCCTTCTCTCCAGTTTTCGGAACTGCAGTTTATGGTCTGCGGTATTGATTCCATCCGTGTTTCTAGTGCATTCTATGAACACTCCGCCTACCAGGGATTTAATCTAGAGCACAGCCCTTTTGATCTTTTTCTCAGATGTTCCACTTTATGGCCAGAACAAAGCGTTTTCTTAGTAACATTAAAACCTTTTATGTATCTTCAAATGTGGTACGAGAGTGGAATAAGATACACCTGGGGCTCGATTAGTGGTGGTTTGAGCAAATAAGAAAAGGTAAGGTAAGGAAAACAGCAGACTCCCAAAAGGCAGCTGAGGTTACAGAACTCCTTTAAATTATGTTTACAGTTTAACTTGTCAGTACTTTGTAACACAAAGCGGCTTTCCTGGAGCCTGTTTATCAGTTATTTGTCACTAATGAGTGCCTACAAATTACTCTTCGTCCCCATCCTGCTCTTCTGGTGCCTTATAAATCAGAGCCGTTGAGGCTCGTGAACTTCCGCTGGTATCAAGGTCTGTGCATGGTGTGTCCCTTGCCAATGTGCCTCCGTGTTCGCGCCCTCTCTCCCAAGGTCTCCAACACCTGCGATGCCATCTTTGTGAACGGGAAGGAGATGAAGAGCAAAGTGGGCACGATCGTGAACTTCACCCACCAGCACTTCACCTCCCAGGTGGAGGTCACCGTCTGGGTGCCCCGCCTGCCGCTGCAGATAGAGATCTCAGACACAGAGCTGAGCCAGATCAAGGGCTGGAGGATCCCGGTGGCCTCCAACAGGAGGTGAGTTAGAGGCTGCTGGGGCCCAGGTGTCTGTGGGAGGCAACATCTGAGGTGTGTTGCCATGGACTGGGTTTGGCTTCCAGCAGTGTATGGCAGTGCCCTGGACTCAGGCCCCTGTGGATCTGACTTGGGTAATTACTAGCAGTTGGACATGAGGAAATAACATCAAAGGTAATAGTAGCAATAGCAGTGGTGATGCTGGTAGCCTCACAGAGCAGTTTCTGGGATGCGGGAGGGTGATGTGAGATCTAAGAGGTACCTACACAAAGCCTGGCATTCAGAACATAACTACTTCCCACTGTCCATCAAATGACTGTCCCTTTGTTTGTCGTTTATTTCTCTTTCCTCACTGCCAGTCATCATTCATGGAGTGAGGTATCATGTGGATAAGACCCCATGGTTGGAAAGCCTTGGTTTCTCCAGTGTACAGCCCTGACCTGTTTATTCTCTAGTTCCCTCAACTATAAATTGGGAGCAACAATGTTACAAGAAGTCTGGAGAATCCAGAGAAATGATGTGTGTTGTGTGTGTATGTGTGGGGGGGCTAACATCAAACTCCCCATCTGCTGCTCATTCAGATGTAAGGGATTTGAATGGGAGTGTCCCCCACATGAATGAGACTGTCCCCCATAGGCTCATGTGTTGAACACCAGGTCCCCAGCAGGTGGCGCTGTTTTGGAAGTTTACGGAACCTTTAGGAGGCAGAGTCTTTCTGGGGAAAAGTATATCCCGGGGGGGCTTTGAGAGTGTACCCCACTTCATGTTCTTAGTCTATTCTGCTTCCTGAGAATGTGTACAATCTAATCAGCCATTTTCTTTTTAGCCCTTGTGGCCATGCCTTCCTCACCATGATGGACTATATCCCACAGGAACTGCGAGACAAAAATCAACCCTTTCTTCCCTAAGTTGCTTTTCCTCAGGGTATTTTATGGCAGCAATGGAAATGAAATTAAAAATCCAGTCAAGTGTTAAATCTGGTGCTGTGCCAAGGAGACTTCGCAGATGCAATTACAGCCAGCTACCAATCTATTTTAGGATGTGGAGATGATCCAGGAAGGCCAGATCCATCAGATGAGGCCCTTAAAGCAGGGCCTCCCCTCCAGCTGGTCGTAGAAGGACATTGGAGAGGTCCAAGCGGGGTGAGGACCACTTGACAGAGTGATGGCTGGCCTTGAAGATGGATGGAATATTGCACCATGGAAAGTGATGGAGCCTATAGGATGCAGGAACCCTTCATGACAAGCACAGGCCATTGTAGGAAATTTTCTAATTGTAGACACTGATCATTACATGTAACACCTTAACTAACCTGACTGTCTAGATGTAAATACTTCCCCAGTAGCTTCAGGTGAGAGCCTGGCTGACATCTTGACTTCAGTTTCTGAGTCTATGCAGAACTCCCCCATTTGAGCCTGGTTGGACTGTGACTCACAGACCTGCAAGCAAGCAAATGGATGGTGTTTTGAAACTGTGAGGTTTATGGACATTCTGTTACACCACAAAGGAAGAAAGTAACCCATATATTGTTACCCGCTTTGGAGTGCAGCTGTAACACCTCAGGAAGGGAGTCTTTGAAGCAGACAGTGGGCGGAGGGTGCAAGTATCTGGAGAAACACAGTGGCCTTTGGCAGACTCTTCATAGACTCATAGGTGGCGAAGGTGTTGACAATGAGCTTGACTACATGGAGCATTGTGGGAAAGCTCCCATAACCTGGTTGGAAATAGAAGTCATTCTGAACAAGAATGAGCTTAGAAAACAGCCCTGGTGAGTGTGCAGAGAGTGTAGGGGAACATAGATCCTCCTTTGGCTGCTACAGAATGCCAGTGTGCTGTGCCCTGTAGTTACATGGAAGACAAGTAAAGCTAGCTGTGGAGTTGAGATTTCCAGGCAAAGTATTGAATGTGTGCTTCGGATTCTCCTTGCTTTTTACAGTTAAATTTGAGAGGAGAGATAAACAGAGGCAAGGGCTGTAAAGCGGAAGAGAACAGGTGCCCAATGGTGTTGAAACAATCAACTTTTCCAGATGACGAGTAATGGGAAACCTCAGACATGCTTTGAAACATAGACTTCGGTACCACAAAGGCCCAGCACTAGGCCCCCAGCTCCTTCTCTGAAACATAAAAGGTCAGGAGAGTGAAGTGATACCACCTGCATGACTGACACCTTCCACCTGTTTCCTTGAACATGGAGAAACATATTACCCCTTGAGAAAAATCAGCAGGGATGGAATGGGAGTGAGGATAATCAGGAACACCACTGAGACCACAGCACCACTGATGGCTTCCAAAGCACCATTGAAGCCGGAGCCTGTGTGCCAAACCAGAACAGATTTAACTGAAGTGGATTCCTAGCAGCATCAGAGTGCATGCACACACACACACACACATACACACACACGTGTGTTTTAAATCACAATATAGAAAACACATGGATTGTAATATTGAAATTTCTTGTTATCTTGAATAGAGTATTTGCTACAGAAACAGTCTCAGCAACACTGAGAATGTAGGATGTCTCAGCAAGGAGAAGTAACTGGAGGAAACCCCCAGTGGGCAGGCTCAGTGGCCCAGGAAGGATGGCGAGTAAGGCCAGTGAACTCAGGGATGGAAGATAAAACTCAGCCTAAATAACACCCCAAATCAGCTGGGCAGAACATGAGACACTCATGGGACAGTGACAAGATGTCTAAAATGCCTGGAACTAGAATATAGGGGGAGGACAACGATGTGGGGCTGAGAGTGCATGGCGAAAACTGACCGAATCTGGCAAAATCACGTAAGCATACAGAAGAAAACATCGGAGGAAAACACTGGTGGGACAAAACCCTAAGAAATCTGCACAACAACATATCATGGTGACAATTCTGAGATTTAAAGACAAAGGAGAGATCTTAAATATGTCACCGTCACACTGGTGATGATTAACCCACACCATCGTAGCATGACTCTGATGTGTTTAAGATATCCTTTCAGTGCTGTCTGTTTAGTTATGGGGAAAGTCACATCACTCGCACAGACTACCTAGCAGCATCATTTACTATAACCTCAAAGGCAAGACAAAGAAAACATGGACTTGTTATTGAATGCTGCCAATGTTGTTGGGGTCTGTGTGGGTTTCTTCTCTAAGGGAAATCATTGGTGACACTCATGCATGAAGCAGATCCTGTCTCTGTGATGTATTCTGAAGGACTGGAAAGAAAAAGATAATAGGTTTTTCTCACTTACTGGTTACTTTTCTTGTTGCTATGACCAAATATGTGATGAAAGCAACCTGGGTGTGGAGGGGGTTCTCTCCGTTCACGATGGGGAAGGCATGGCAGTGGGAGTAGGAGGCTGCTTGTTCACAGTAGGGAAATAAGGAAACAGTGGGGACCAAGAGCAAGGATGTCCTGAAACCTTAAGGCTTGTCCTTTCAGACCCCAATTCCTCCAGCTAGGTTCTGGGTCTCTACAACCTCCAAACCCGCTGAGGACCAAGTATTCAGAACCACAAGCCTGTGTGGGCCATATCACATGCAATCATAGTGAGTACACCACTCTGTTTTTTAATGCTACATCCTTTTGTCCTGCCAGAACCATCTTTCTTACCAATAAAGATAACTTTCCACCTCTTTGGGGTCCTAGAATTGCTCTAAGGTGGTACTGGGGAGTTCTTATGTACCTTACTGTGTTGTTCTCAGACCTTAAGGGGACAGCAAATTGTTTAAAACCTGTGGTTAGCAGTTGGATGGACCACTTGGTTTGCCTACAGCCACTGTGTGGAAAGATGGAATGGACTGAGAAAAGGAGACAGCACATGTGGGGCACCTAGCCTCACCTCTGCAAATGATCCATTTTGTGGCCTTGCTTGAGGGGTCTCTGTTCTCCCCATCTTGGTTTCCTTATCAGATTAGGGCAAGAATTAAATCTCGGTCTCCAGGTTCTGTGAAGGTTGAATGAGTTAAGTATGTATGACCACAGTGATGTCTGTCTGTCTGTCACAGGGGGCAGAACTCATGGTCGTCTACCTCATTGCACAGGGATGTCAGCTGGTCACTCTGGGAGAACAGGCTGTGGTTTGTCTAACTCTGCTGGGCAGGAGTTGTCATGGTTGCTTCTCTGCTCTTCCTGACATGGTTTCCATCTGTAGAGAAGTCAGCAAAATCCTCCTCTGGGAGGTCACAGGGCAAGTTCTAGAATTGAAGAGACATAGAAGATTTCTCTGGGCAAGCTGTTGACAGGGGACAGGGAAAATGGAAGATGGGAAGGAGGAAGACAGAGAGACATGGATGAATGGATGAATTCATTCATTCATTGGTGAGTGAGTGAACCAGTGGATGAGGAGACCTAGTAGGATAAAATGTGCTGCATTCCCTCTGACAGTCAGGCCGAGTTGAGGGCAGGTAAGATTTTCCACTAAGGAGGAGGCTTAGTCCATTTTGTTTTCTTTGTGCTCCAGGCCCACCCGGGAGAGTGACGATGAGGAGGACGAGGAGAAGAAGGGGCGAGGGTGCACCCTGCAGTACCAGTATGCCCTGGTGCGAGTGCTCACCCAGTTTGTAGCCGAGTCACCTGACCTGGGTCAGCTGACCTACATGCTGGGCCCTGACTGGCAGTTTGACATCACCGACCTTGTAACCGAATTTCTGAAGGTGGAGGAACCAAAAATTGCCCAGTTACAGGATGGCAGGATCCTGGCAGGACGGGAGCCGGGCATCACTACTGTACAGGTATTGTGGGGTGGGATGGGTGTAGGGGGTCTTTGCCATGCTCACCCTAACATCAGTGGTTTCCCAGTTAACTGATGTTATACAGCTCTGGCATACATCATATGTGTGCATGTCACACACCAGCGTGCATCAATGGACACATGTTTAGCCTGTCTGCAGATGAGTCTGCTCACCAGTTTTATAGCCCAAATCTCAGAGCACATGGGCAATGACAAGGGAACAGTGTTTTCTAGACATGACAGGGCAGATGTACATATGACACCACAGGGGTTGGACAGCTTGCGTAAGACCTGTGCGAGCTCAAGACAGACAGAATCCCGCATGAGGAAGTAGGTGGCAGACAGAATCCGGCATGAGGAAGTAGGTGGCAGACAGAATCCCACATGAGGAAGTAGGTGGCAGACAGAATCTGGCATGAGGAAGTAGGTGGCATGAGCTTCAACCCCTTGCAGAGGAGTCACTGGGAGGAGAATCTTTTCTCTAAGCATGTGGCCCCTGGTTGCTCACAGAGAGTTTTAATTTTTTTTCACAAGTGCCATGGATGAGTAAAGACAGGAAGTCTTGGGGGTAATATTCTAGAAATAATTCTGCCTATCAGGCATTGTTTCACCTCCAGATGTACAACAGAAGGTATTAGGAGTGATAGCTGCTTAGGAAAGGCGACTTGAACTGGTTGTGACCTATGCAGTGGTTATTGTTGCTCAGTGATAAACACCTGTCCACTAGAGGGGATGTGCACAGAGAACCTGGATGAGTACCACTTCCTTGGAGACTGTGTCACTAATCCAGCATGCTCAGAAACTGCTGAAAAGCTGTTGGAAAAGCCTCACTTCTTCTATTTCTATTATAACAGTCTGTCCTGTCCCTTTAAAAGACATGCCCTGCCCACTCCCTCTCCAATCCACTGAGGCAAGTGGATCTTCCTTCTGCTTCCAGTTAAGCTTCCCTTCCTTTCCATCTTTCTTCTGAAGAGGTAGCTGCTCCCATGGCTCCTCTCCTCTCCCCCTCCCCCTCTCTCTGCCTCTCTGCCTCTTTCTGCTCTTCCCCCTTTTCCCCTTAGCCCCTTTTCCTTTCCTTCCATAACCCACTAAATAAATACCCACTTTCTCTGCATGGTGCATCTCTTTCTCTCACCTGTTGAGCGGCTCTCACCTGCCATGTGGCTCCCTGCCTGAGTTCCACTGCCGCCACTCAGGGACCTGTGGCATTTTATTTTTGCCATAACATTTGGTCACGCCACTCAGGGACCTTCAGCATTTTATTTTTACCATAACATTTGGTCACGGCACTAAGTGGTGGCAGTGGGTCCCAGGCAGGGAGCCGCGTGGAGGGTGAGAGCCACTTGGTGGGTGAGAGACAGAGACGTGCCATGCAGAGAATGTAGGTATTTATTAGTGGGTTATGGAAGGGAAGGGAAAGGTGGTAAGGGGAGAAGGGAAGATCAGAGGGAGAGAGAGAGAGAGAGAGAGAGAGAGAGAGAGAGAGAGAGAGAGAG
>LOJH01001653.1:36371-47272 GCA_001685095.1 Ellobius talpinus
GAGAGAGAGAGAGAGAGAGAGAAGAGAGGGGAGAGGAGAGGAGTCATGGCAGCAGCTACCTCTTCAGGAGAGAGATGGAAAGGAAGGGAAGCTCATGTTGGAAACAGAAGGAAGATGGCTTGCCTCAGTGGATGGAGGAGGGAGTGGGTGGGGCTTGTCTCTGAAAGGGACAGTACAGACCATTACACCTATCACCAAGGTAGAAACGTTCAGTGAGGATTCCTATCCTGAAATGTCTTTTTCCTTAGAATATAAACATATTCTAATCATTGACATATATGAATCAAAAGACATGAACCAAGGCGGTCTTTTTTTCAGTCATCTTCATTCCATGCTATTAAGCAACCCCAGATCCACATAAACCCCTGTGAGTGTGTATAGCTGGGTCACTGGTGGCCCTCTCTGATCAGGAATTGAAAGGTGGTTCTCTGGGGTGAAGTCACATGCTTTCTGCCTTGCTTTCTCAGGTCCTCTCGCCTCTCTCTGACTCCATCCTGGCTGAGAAGACAGTTATTGTCCTGGATGACCGTGTCACCATCACAGAACTGGGTGTGCAACTGGTGGCTGGCTTGTCCCTTTCCCTGCAGCCTCACAAAGCAGACAAGAGGGCCATCATTTCTACGGTGGCTGCTCAGGATGTTCTCCAAGCCCCACAGCAGGTGAAATTCCCAGGGGCCCATGTTCTGTGCGTGAAGTTAGCTCTGCCCCATTATGACTCCTTGCAAGGAGGCCAGAAGAGTGTCACAGCCCGATCTGGCAGCTCTTGAATCTCCTTGCTTCTTGTCCAGTTTCTCTCTGTCTCTGAGGATAGCACTCAGGGCTTAGCTACAACTTCCTGTAGCCTTTGTTTTCCCGTGAGTTGATCTGTGCTAGATATGGATTGCTACTAGACCATGATCAAGGGATTCCCTGTTCTCACTCCTGCCAAACAGAGAGAAGGTGATTTTTTTTGAGATTCCATTTCAGCTATTTGAACAGGAAAGGTTAATTGATATCAGATTGTCCTGTTGATGACAGGGATTGGCAATGCTAAGACACCCCGGGTCTTTAAACATGCACAAAACATTTATAAAGGAGATGGGGCATGGTACCATGTAATCAAACTAGTCACACACCACCTCATTTACCAAGAACTTCCTCTGAGAGTGGTTTTGCTGGGTCAGCACCAACTTCCTGATAAATGGTGTTCCAAGTGACATCATCTTGAATGGTAACCTGATTGGTTACATCTGAAATTGATTCAGATAAATCACCTGATCTGAGTGTCTCCGCAAAGGCCAAAGTCACACTCCATGGGAAGGCATGCAATTAATTTACACTTTAATGTATTCATCAAAGTGCATTCTTGGCACCTTATTTCAGTGGGTGATAGCATGTTGATGATACAGGGTCATGGCATAAAAGAGCTAAGACCATCACATACAGAAATTCTCCTTTATCTGCAGATGCCAATCATGTCCAGAGGAATTCAATTTGAAGGAACCCAGTTATAATATTGTGCTCTGGTTTCGTTTTCCTTAGGAAGCCATAGTCAGCTCCTGGATTTTGTTCAGTGATGGCTCAGTAACACCTTTAGACATTTATGATCCCAAGGATTTCTCACTGACCATTTCCTCCTTGGATGAAATGGTGGTATCCGTCCAGCCAAACCTTCAGACCAGATGGCCAATCATCGTTGCTGAAGGTGAAGGACAAGGGCCCCTGATCAAGCTAGAAATGTCAATCAGCGAATCTTGTCAGAAGAACAAGAGGAAGAGTACTCTTGCTGTGGGTAAAGGAAGTGTCAAGGTCAGATTTGAACCTGGGATGCATGAGCAGCAAGGAGGCAGCAATGACATTGAGGGCATAAACCGGGAATACAAAGGCCACCTCAGCAATTCTATAGAGCGTGAGGGAAGCCAGGAGCGAGCTGCCCAGGAGTGGTTCCAACATGGTGCACCAGTTGGCCATGAGGACAAGACCAACAAAAGCACAACCCCACAGTCTCCCATGGGAGGAAAGCTGCTCAAAGGCGGGGTGGATGCCTTCACAAGCTTCCCTACTCAGGGGAAGTTACCAGGATCCAATAACCCTGGCGACCTCACAATGACCTCCAGGGGCTTAACAGATTTGGAGATTGGCATGTACGCCCTGCTCTGTGTCTTCTGTCTGGCTATCTTGGTCTTCCTGATCAACTGCGTGGCCTTTGCTTGGAAGTATAGACACAAAAGGTTTGCAGTCAGTGAGCAAGGCAACATTCCCCATTCCCACGACTGGGTCTGGCTTGGGAATGAGGTAGAACTTCTGGAGAACCCCGTGGACATCACTCTCCCCTCAGAGGAGTGTACGACCATGCTTGACAGGGGCCTGCAGTTCGAGGAGAGGAACTTCCTGCTGAATGGCAGTTCCCAGAAGACTTTTCACAGTCAGCTGCTTAGACCTCCTGACTATGTGTATGAGAAGGAGCTGAAAAATGAACCCATGAGTTCTTCCGGCCCCAAGAGGAAGAGAGTCAAGTTTACTTCCTACACCACCATCCTCCCCGAGGATGGGGGCCCATACACTAACTCCATCCTGTTTGACAGTGATGACAGCATTAAGTGGGTCTGTCAGGATATGGGACTGGGGGACTCGCAGGACTTCAGAGACTACATGGAAAGACTACAGGACCAGATGTAAAGACCTTTCTTATGTTTGTATTCACCTTATGCCTTCTGTTTTCTGGACGGTGGAGCAGTGGGTCTGATCAGCAATAGGGGGTGACTCCATAAAGTGTCAGGGTGGGGGGTCTGGAGGGAGTGGGTACCAGCAGTCTAGAGAACCAGGGCTCCAGCTGGGCGATGTCTACTAAATGGTGGCTCCCAGGGATGGGTGTCACTCAGAGGCAGCAGCTTAGCAGTAGGCACAACCCCACAGACACTGTGAGTCACCTCATGACCAATGGCCGTGTGTAATTAGGAATGTTCCGGATGGTGGTTTTTCTATTCCTAGCCCTTTTAAAGCACAGTGGACGCTCATTGAGCGTGGCCTAAGTTCGGATCTCTATGGCGGAAGATGACTGAATGTAGCTTCCTTAGTTGTCGGGAGTGAGGCTCATTATTTTTATATACATTTGGACTTGCACCTGTTCTTTTGACCTTACATTTTTTGAGGGGGAGGGGTTGTTTCAGAAACACATAAAGGAGAATTTTGTCTGATGTTCTTCCTGTGAGTTTTATTCTATGGGGCTCATTATGTCCTGTCATTTCTTGGTCTTCACACAGGATGTCATTTTTTTTAAAAGACTTTGTTGCTGGGGACAGTGTTTAAGTGACATGTCCTCATGCTTTGTGTCCTTCTTCTTGCCATTGGACATTCTTATATATCTCAGTGGCAGAGGTCTCACTGAAGACACAGAAGAGAGAACTTTTTGTTTCCTTTCTTCCATATGAAGTTTAACAAATTTGGAGAAAGTTGTGTCACAAACATCTGTTTTCATTGTCGGCTTGTTAGTTATTTGCAGATCTCCTGGGGGTGCAGGTCTGAGGGCAGAGAGACTCCAACATCACAGTATGGATATAACTCCTTTGTGCTCAACACAGTGTATTATTCAAACTAAAATAAAAGGCAGGATTAAAGGGCTGGAGAGATGGCTTGGTGGTTATGAGCACTTGCTGCTCTTGTACAGGACCTGGAGTTCAGATCACAGCACCCACGTGGTGGCCCACAACCTTTTCTAACTCCAGCTCCATGGGATCTGATGCCCTCTTCTGGCCTCTGTGGGTACTACACTCATGTGTACACACACAGACACACATACACATAACTTGAAAAGAAAAACCCAAATCTTTTAAAAAGCAGGATTGTTCTACATAACAAAGACATGAAGAAACAGCTTCATATCCAACTCTTGACTTTGCAGATTAAAATAAAACAAAACAAACAAATCAATGTTTCAAGTTAGCAATATATAGAAGTCATCCATACAATGACTGAAAGAAAAACCACCCTCATTTGTCACTTTGGCAGAGAAGAAACCATCTCAGGCATCTTTTGGTAGAGAAAGCAATGGTTTTTCCAAATCCATAACTATACATGAATGTCCCAGAGCCCAAGAATCAGCTGTTACAAACTATGTTATTAAATCAAAGTTGCAAGAGAAAAAAGATTTTTTGCATAATTTTCAATAAAAGTGCTATTTACAAGCATCATGAAGTCTCAAGAAAGGCAGAGATTTTGGCTTGGCAAATGTGACATTTTTGTTTATCACAATGACGTAACTAGAAAATCAGACATTTGACTAGTATGCCTCATTGTGAACTCACCGCGTCATGGTCAGCTCTCAACAATGGGATTTTCAAAGGCCCCAAGCAGGAAGCACACGCAGGAGGCCACTGATGTCAAAGGGCTGATGTCTGAGCCTCTCAGAGGAGATGTTTTCATCCCTCTGCTTCTCATTTTGTATATGTGCAGGCTGGAAATATGGCAGCCTTCCCTCCCGTAGCCATGACTGGACAGCTAAGACCTTCTCCCTGCCTCTCCCACTCCCCGCATTGCAGTGTGTTGACAAACAGGCTTGGGCATGCAGGCCACGTGCTTCAGCCTCCAGAACTATACTCGCTTGCTTCTGTGTTTAGAATGGCTTCTAAGACCGAAACTGCTGGGGTCCCCAAAAACTTTGACCTAGAGAATGAAGCCAGGAGATGAAGGTATTGCACAAGCTTGGCTCACATCTGCGGCTGCTTAGAGCTCTCTAGTTAGGCGCCTGCTTCTAGAAAGGTTGGGGCGGGGGTGGGTAGCCCCAAATCACTTGGGCAGGGTAGCAGAGTTCCAGATAAGTGCAGCTCTTTGTATGAGCCGTTCGATCCTATCTCCCATCACAGAAATAATGGGAACCAATAGTGAGGTACCTACCTGGAAGCAGGGACAGACAAAGAAGGCTGCCTGCTATTGATTAGCTGAAGCCTTGGGCTTGCCTATAGCTTATCAGGAAATTAGCATGGGCAGCAAAAGGACTTCCTGTGATTGACAGACAGGGCGGGGAGGAACTGACCATGGTTCTGAATATGCCTCCATAGTCCTTTTAGACACTCAGTGAATTGACCTCAGTGCACATTTCAGTGTGTCTTTGTGTTAGGACACCACCACTTCAAATCAAAGCCAAGTGGCAGGTTCTGAGGGAGATGACATAACTGTATATGACACACAGTTACATACGTACAGACACAACGTGAACACATGTGTCCACATCTCTATGTGTGTGGATACCAAGGAGTCACGGACTCAGTCACTTGGTGGGAATCAAAAGAGCCTGTCAGTCATTCTCAGATTTGGCTTGGGCAGGATTCAGCATCACAGTGTTCTGGCAGCATCTTATGCTCTAAAGATCTCCTGCAGCTCATAAACTGTGGTTATCTCACCTGATTTTCTACCAAGTCAGCTATGATGTTTGTGCTAGCCCCTAAAAAACCTGAACTAGAATAAGGGAGATAGCATAAGCCATCAAGCCTTAAAATCCAGTTTCCCAGGGCCATGAATTGGCCTGGACTTCAGTTTTCAAGGTTAAGATTTCTAAATTATAACTCTTGATATATTTATTTCATATATATTTATGATTATTTAACCTAGCCAGACATACTTTATCAAGTCCTTTGCTCTGCCACAAGAATGAGGTTTATGCTCAGATTCATCCTGGGGGAGTCAGAAGAGAGCAACAGGCTATAAGTTCTCTGGCCACACAGAGAGAGGTTGAGACATGGGACGGACAAAGGTAGTGTGACCCAGGACATTCAGACAATGGTGTTACCGTCTTCAAGATCCGCACGTGGTGCTTTTGGGATCAAGGCATAGGGACTCAAGAGGCAGGTGTCACACCAAAGAACTGGAGCTGAATGGCAGGTGTACGGGGTTTGAGAGACTCGTAAATACAGTGGGAGCTTTGGCTAGAAAGCAGCATCTAACTAATGTTAGAAAACTGTCTGTCTGGCATGCATGTCAGGGTACAGCCCCAGACTGTGGCAATTCTTAGCTGTCTAGGCATAACGTTTCTATTTATAGGCATGAATACAACAAAGACATGCATTGATTTTAATTTGCCCCCTGACCACACCTATGGATGGAAGTAATTTGTAACTCATTTAAGGTTTAGGAAGTCCCCTTTGGGTATTCTGATCAACCTTTTTCTGTCTCACTCTTTTCGGGGCTGGAGTGAGAGAAAGAAAGAATTCATTCTGTAAAATTTTCTGCCTAAGCCTAAGGGCTGGACTTTGGCCCCCCAGAACCCACATAAAAATCCAGGTATGGTGGTGAATGCTTATAATCCCAGCATGAGAGAGGTGGGGACTGACAGACACCTGAGGCTTCCTTTTCTGCCAGCCTTGCCTAATAGGCAAGTTCCAGATCACAGTCAGAGACCCTGTCTCAACACGAAGGTGGATGATGCTTGAGGAGTATCATCTGAGGGTCTATCCACATGTTCCATGTGTTCATGCATGTGCACACACGCACGCACGAGCACATACAAACACACGTGCATGCGCATACACATACAGAAAGAGAGAGAGAAAAGAGAAAGAGAGTTAAAAAGAAAGGGTTGACACCACAGTGAAGCTGTGTCTATCAATGAGGAGTCCCCTGGTCCCCTACAGTGACCACAGGCAGTATTTCCAAATCCTATCTTCAGCCCATTGGGTTTTCTACTCTGGTCATCTAAAGAGAGTCACGTTTCTCCATCCAGGTCTCTGTAAATGACGCCATAGATGGTTTATGAATTGCACCTTTCTCCTCCATAAAAACCATATTTGTATAATGTAATACATCTCATCTGTCACATAGAGGGTGGATGGTGGGACAAAGTTTTGCTGAAATACAGGCAGCAGATATTTTTGTATGTAATATAGGCAATATAATTAAACTGTGAACGGTGTATTGGAATAAATACATTTAAAAATAAAAGCATGTGAAACTTTAGCCTTTAAGTGTACAGACATCCAGCTCAACAGTATTTAAATGGATGATGGGACAAGCATTGGGGTCTGACATTGACAAATACACCCAGTTAGGAACTCTGACCTGGAAAGGAGACTGTGGCTCATGCTGGGATTGTTGATGGAATCTTCCAGCACATTTTGATCTTACTCTTCATTACTTTCTGAATTTTTTCCTCCCCCCTTTACTGGAAATATTTCAGAAATAAAGTGACTTCATTTTTCAGCATAAAGGTATATTCTAACCACAGGGTAACTCACCATTTTTAACATGGAAATAAATATTTGAACATTCTTCAATTGTTGTATTATTTTGGTTTTGTGCTCTCTATTGAGTTTTGGTACTCATGTCATGGGTTATATTTATAGAAGTGTTTTTTTCCCCCAGAGAGTTTAACAGCCTTGATACAGCACTACATGGACATGAAAAGAAAATGTTCTCTAGAAAGGCTTTACTTAAAAATACTTTATTTTTAAAAGTATGTTTGGATTGTGCATATGAGCACAGTACCTGTGGAGGCCAGATGGGGCCTTCAGATCCCCTGGAGCTGGGGTTACAAACAGTTGAGAGCCACCCAAAGTAGATGCTGGGAACTGAGCCCATGTCCTCAACAAGGATGAAAGTGCTCTTAACTGCTAGGCCATCTCTCTAGCCCCTAAACATTTATCTAACAAAACAAAACAAAACACCAAATTTAAAAACCTGGGACTTGAAAGATGTGTTGGTCTTTCTGTGTTGGTAGGGGTCATTCTTGTAGTCTACAGCTCTTCCAAGTGAGCTGTTTGTTGTCTGAAGGCCATGAGAATCCCGAAACTGCCCCCATTTCCTTCAGGATGGATGAGGACGTCTCCTGGTAATGCCTTGGCAATGCCTCATGCCACCTCTTTTTTTGGGCCCTGAAGACACCAGTTAGGAAACTGGGTACAGACGCTGGTTCCTGGAGACTTGGACTTGTGTTCTTGCTTCGAAAATGCTGGCGGCAAATGAACCCCAGTGCTCTCCTGGGTACACAGGTCCATTTGGGGCAATTGCTTCCCACTAACAGCTTTCTAAGAGGGGTGAGTCACAGACCAGTGTGCTACTAAGACCTCAGAGTAGCTGTACCCAGTTTGGTAAAATCTCCCCTAAAATGAAAAGGAAGTAAGCATGAAATGAGATGGTCAAAGGAAGGACCTTTCTGTTTAGATTTTTTTAAATGCCTGAGGGCAAACACAAATACTATTTTGCGAATTCTTTTGGTGTTGAAATCTTTAATGCCTGCTCATTTCTTGCTGGTTTTATACAACTATGACAGGTGATGCAGCATTCTTGCTTTGCTTCTTAGATATTTCTAGGAGGAAAATAGGAGTACAGGGATATCCTACGTGGTCTCTGGCATTTATAGATGCCTCCGTGGCTCCAACAGACAGGAAACTACCACTTTCTAGATGGAAAATAATGACTCCCTTAGGGGAAGTCATCTTCCCAGTCCAAAGTAGCAGTCATGGCATCAGCTCGCAGCACCGAGCAGGCTTCCTGTCTTAGGAAAGACCTCTAATCTGTCTTGGGCTTTCACTGTGGGTCTTGGTGGGTTATGAGATAGAACTTGGTCGTTTCCTGTTGAAGACCGACCTATCCTTAGACCCAGGAACTGAAGAAAGGCGAGTTTTCGGATATCATACCAAAGTGCTGTGTAAACACACAGGTGGACGCTCTTCCAGAAGTGTAGGCTTGGTGATTTTCTTCCCTTTTGACAATATTACATTTGCAGCTCAGTCTCTTTGGGGTGTGTGTGGTTGCAGTTGTCTCTGAAGAGATGGACGAGTTCCCAGGAGGATTTGCATAGAATATACACACATCCTCCTGCATGTTTGTGATCGCTTCTTCATTACATACTCTACATGATAGAATGTTTATGCGCTCTCAAAGATTGCTGGGCTGTCTTGTTTGGTGAGAAAAACCTATGTGCTTTGTACAGATAACTTCTCTCTGACTATGTCTCATCTGTGGCTGGCTGAGTACATGGATTTGGACTCTGGATGCAGAGGACCCATGGTCCTTGTGGTGGCGTACCTTGCTTTTGATCTGACGTTTCTCTTTCATGTCCCCAATTTCCCTTGGCTGACTGACAGAGCCCATGGTACTTTGCATTTCCCACTTAGGAATCACCTGTTGTTTTAATGTGGCTTCCTCCAGTGGAAACTGACTCTCAGAAGGCAGTAACAAGGCCCATAGAGATATAGAGCACAGGCTGGGGTTGCTTCCCTTTGTGGTACATCCCTGCGCACACGCTTTCCTTTCCCAGCACAGCCTCCTGTGGGTCTCCATCACATCTGTGTGAATACCAGTGTAGTCATGATAGTCTCACTTCTGCTGCTGTGATAAGACTCCCTGACAAAAATCAATGTAGGGGAGAAAAGGGTTGATTTTTAGCTCGCCGTCCTGTGTTATAGTCTGTCATCATGGAGATGTCGAGGCAGGAACCTGGAGCAGCTGTCACACCCACAATCAATAGCAGAGAGACGTGAATGCATGCATGCTTAGTACTCAGCTTGCCTTTCTCACTTGTATAGTCTGGAAGGACCTCAGCCCAGAGAATGGCGTCACCCACAATGACTTGGGTGTTCCCACATCTTTTAAATAGGCTGCCAGCAGAAGGTGTGGCCCAGACTAAAGGTGGATCTTCCCACCCCAAAAGATCTGAATTAAGGGTGAATCTTCCCACCTTAAAGGTATGAATTCCAAGTGGGTCTTCACACTTTGAATGATATAATTAAGAAAAAAAATCCCTCACAGGTGTACCCAGCTGCTTGGGTTTCAGATAGTTCCAGATGTAGCCAAGTTGGCAACTAAAAATAGCCATGACATCAGGTAATAGTCTAGGCATTACACACACACACAATTGTGAGGTTAAAGGAATGTCAAAGCTATGGAGCAGGAATGAGAGCTGAGGAGATCACTCAGTTGGTTTAATGCCTGTCACACAAGCTTGAGGAACTGAGTTCAGCTGCCTCAGTGAGCTCCAGGTTCTGTGAGAGACCTGCCTCAACAAACAAGGCTGTGAGTGACAGAAGAAGACAACTGATATTGACTTCTGGCCTTGTGGGTGCTTGCATACTGATGCATGTATTCACACACATGAGAACATATATATTTCATACATCACACACACATAATGTTAAAATTAGAAAGATGAGCAAGAATTAAGTAAATAAAGAAATGATCCATCCAGGCCGGGTGGCTCAAGCCTGTCATCCCAGCTACTTAGGAAGCAAAGACAGAAGGACCTCAAGTTGAAGTCACACATAATATATATATATATGTGTGTGTGTGTATGTATATATATACACATACATACATACACATGCACTCATAAATACATTCATATCTATGTATATATACACATATCTATGATATATACACACACATACATATACATACACTCATAAATATATGTATATATACACTCATATACATACACTCATATATATGTATATAGATATACACTCATATACATATACTCATATATATGTATACATATACACTCATATACATACACTCACATATATATGCATATATATACACTTATATATACACTCATATATATGTGTATATATACACTCATATGCATACACTCACACACACACATATATACACTCATATACATACACTCACATATATGTATATATACACACACTCATATACATACACTCACATATATATGTATATATACACACCCATATACATACACTCACATATATATACACACACTCACATATATATACACTCACCATATATATGTATATATACACACATATATGTATATATACACACTCATATACATACACTCACATATATGTTTGTATATATATACACTCATATACATACACTCGTATATGTATGTATATATACACTCATATATGTTTGTATATATATACACTCATATACATACACTCATATGTGTGTGTATATATATA
>LOJH01001654.1:5704-18736 GCA_001685095.1 Ellobius talpinus
CTTCCTTCCTTCCTTCCTTCCTTCCTTCCTTCCTTCCTTCCTTTTTCTTTTTGTTGTGTGTATCTTTACCTGGTTTTGGTTTTGGAGTGATCCTGGCTTCATGGAAAGAATTTGAGAGTCCTCCTTCTGTTTCTAGTATTTTAAATAGTTTAAGAAGAACTGGCTGGGTTAGATATTCTTTGAAAATTAAGTAGAACTCTGCTGTGACTCCTTTTGGCCCGGGGTATTTCTTAGTTGGAAGGCTTTTTATACTATTTCACTCTCCTTATTTGTACCAGGTCTTGTTCGCTTCCTCTTGGTTTAATTTTGGTGATTTGGTGGAATTTAGAAATGTATCCAATTCTTTTAGGGTTTCCAATCTAAAGAAGTACAGGTTTTTAAAAATATTCCTGTATAACATTCTAAATTTCTTTGTTGTCTGTTGTAAATTTTCCCTGTTCATTTTGACTCTTAATTTGGGTCCTTTTTTTCTTTCTTTTGGTTATTTGGGCCAAAGTTCTGTCGACTTTATTATTTATTTTCTCAAAGAACTGGCTCTTGGATTTATTATTCATGTTGTTTTCTTTGTTTTTATTTCATTGATTTCTGCTCTGATTTTTATTATTTCTTGCTGTTGACCAGATTTGGATTTGGTTGATTCTTGTTTTTCCAAATATTTGAGTCATATAATTAAGTCATTTATTTGTCCTCTTTATAATTTTTTTAAAGATAGGCAGTTAGAGGTATATATTTTTCTTGTAGGACAGGTTTCTTTTTTCTGAAAATTTTTATTAATTTATTTTTATCCCAACTGCAGCCTGCCCTCCCTCAATTCCTACCAGTCCCTCCCCCAACCTCTCCCCTGACCTGCCTCAATCCACCACTCTCTCCTGTATTTGCTCAGAAAAGGCCAGCTTCCCATGGGCATCAGCAAAGCATAGTATATCAAGCCATAAGATCAAACACCTCCCCTGTATTCAGGCTGGGCATGGCAATACAGCATGAAGGATAAGTTCCCAAGAGCCAGCCAAAGCACCAGGGACAGCCCTGTTCCCATTGCCATGAGTCCCCCAGATAGACCAAGCTACACAACTGTCACATATATGTGAACGGCCTAGCACAGTCCCATGGAGGTTCCCTGGTTGTTGGTTCACACTCTGTGAGTTTCCATGAGCCAGACCAGTTGTTTCTGTGGGGTTTTCTTCAATGTCTCTGACACCCCCCCCCCTGCAGCTTCTACAAACCATCCTCCCTCTCCTTAGCAGAGCTAGGTCTAATGTTTGACTGAGGGTCTCTGAATGTCTCCATCAGTTGCTGCATGCAGGCTTTTAGCTGACAAGCAGGGTAGTCACCAATCTGATCATTGGGGATGGCCAGTTCAGGCTGTGTATCCACTGTTGCCAAGAGTCTTAGCTGGGGCCACCCTTGTAGAGTCATGGAAGTTTCCCTTGCATCAGGCTTCTAGATGACTCTGTAAAGTCCCCTTTTCTAGGTATCTTTCTCAGCACTCTCTCCCTTCACCGCCCCCAACCCGATCCCTCAAGTTCCCATGCCCACCTGCCCCCAATCCAACAAGGAGATCTCCTCTTTTTCCCCTTCCCTGGAAGATCATGCATCCCCCACTTGAGTCCTCCTTGTAACCTAGCCTCTCTGGGTCTGTGGATTGTAGCATGGTTATCCTTTACTTTACAGTTAATATCCACTTATGAGTGAGTATTTATGATGTTTGTCTTTCTGGGTCTGGGTTACCTCATTCAGGATGTTTTTTCTAGATCCATCAATTTGCCTTCAAGTTTCCTGATGTCATTGTTTTTAACAGCTGAGTAATACTCCATTGTGTAAATGTACCACATTTCCTTTATCCATTCTTCAGGTGAGAGGCATCTAGGTTGTTTCCAGGTTCTGGCTATGACAAAACTGCTATGAGCATAGTTGAGCAAGTATCCTTGTGGTATGATTGAGCATTCTTTGAGTATATACCCAGGAGTGCTGTAGCTGGGTCTTGAGGTAGATTGACTCCCAATTTCCTGAGAAACTGCCATATTGTTTTCCAAAGTGGCTGCACAGTTTTCACTCCCACCAGCAATGGAGGAGTGTTCTTATTGCTCCACGTCCTCACCAGCATGTACTGTCATTTGCATTTTTGATCTTATCTATTCTGATAGGTGTTTCTGATCTTATATATTCTTTAAGTGTTTAAGAGATTCTTCTGTTGAGAATTCTCCATCTAGGTCAGTAACCCATCTTTTAAATTGGACTTTTTTGATGTCTGGTTTCTTGAGTTTTTAAATAAATTTTAGAGATCCACTTCTGTTGGATGTGGGGCTAGTGAAGATCTTTCTCTATTCTGTAGGCTGCCATTCTGTGCTATTGACAGTGCCCTTTGCCTTACAGAAGCTTTTCAGTATCATGAGGTCCCATTTACTAATTGTTGAACTTAATGTCTGTGCTTCTGGTATCTTCTATTCAGGAAGTTGTCTCCTGTGCTAATGCATTCAAGGCTATTCTCCACGTTCTTTTCTATTACGTTTAGTGTAACTGGATTTATATTGAAGTCTTTGGTCCACTTGAACTTGAGTTTTCTGCAGGGTGATAGATATGGATTTATTTGCATTCTTCTCCATGCTGACAACCAGCTATGCCAGCACCGTTTGTTGAAGATGCTTTCTTTTCTCCATTGTATAGTTTCGATTTTTTTCTTTCAAAAATCAAGTGTTTATAAGTGTGGATTTATGTCTGGGTCTTTGATCTGATTCCATTGAACATATGTCTTAGGACAGCTTTCATTTTATCTCAGAGGTTTTATCATATTTTTAGTTAGTTCCAGAAAAGTTTTTATTCCTTTTCAGATTTCTTCTTTGATTTATTTATTATTCAGTAACAAGTTGCTTATTCTCCATGAGTTTCTGCATTTACTAGAGGTTTGGCCATTTAATATCAGACAAAGATGCCAGAAACTTATACTGGAGAAAAGAAAGCATCGTCAACAAATAATGCTGAAAAAACTGAATATTTACACATGGAGGAACAAAATAGACTCATATTTGTCAGGCACAAAAATTAATTCCAAATGGATCAAAAGCCTACATGTGAAATCTAAAACACTGAAAGTGTTAGAAGAAAACATAGGTAGTGCATACATGATAGAGGTGTAGGAAACAGTTTTCTGAATAGGACTCCATTTTCCCAAGAATTTAGCTAAAAAATTGACAAGTTGGACTTTATAAAATTAAAAACTTCTTCACAGCTAAAGAAAAATATTGATTGGTGAAGAGGAAGCCCAAATAGTGGGAGAAAATCTTTTCCAGCTATATATCTGACAGAGGATTAATATTCAAAAATCAGAGTTAAAAAAAGAACCCCACCAAATGACCCATTTAAAAAAAAAGGGTCCAAGACTTATCAGAGAGTTCTCTAAAGAAGAGAAATTTGGCTAAGAAATATCTCAAAAATGTTGACCATCCCTATCAATTAATAAAATTCAAATAGAAACAACTTTGAGATTTCATCTTACCCCAGTCAAAATGGCAAAGATCAACAAAACAACTTACAACAAATGTTATAGGGGACTCATGGGAAGGAGAACCCCCATTCACTGTTGGTGGACTGCAGAATGGTCTAGCCTATGGGGAAATCAGTGTGGAGAATCCTCATAAACAGTCATCTAACTTATGACCATTCCTTGATATGCTCAAAGGACTGGACACTCTGTTCTAGCTCAGTCATGTTCATTGTTGCTCTACTATGCACTCCCATAGGCAGTAGCACTATTAGGAGGTGTAATTTTGTTGGAGTAGGCATGGCCTTGTTGGAAGAAGTGTGTCATAGTGAGGGTGGGCTTTGGGGTCTTCTATGCTCAAGCTGTGCCCAGTGTCACAGACTCCTTCTGCTGCCTATGGATCAAGATGCAGAACTCTCAGTTCCTTCTCCAGCACTATGTATGCCTGCATGCTGCCATGTCCCACCATGAGGATAATGAACTAAACTCTGAAACCATAAGCTGGCCCCAAATAAATGTTTTCCTTTATAAGAGTTGCCGTGGTCATAGTGTCTCTTCGCAGCAATAGAAAGCCCAAATAACACACTAGGAAATAGAAAGAACCTTAATATTCTTTAACTGATGTTGTGGAATATTAGTTTAAGATGCATTATATTCATTTATGCTGTGGAATATTTGTTCAGTGCTATAAAGATGTGTTGTATTCTTTTATGTTGCATTTGTTTAACTCTGTAAAGCTGTGCTACTTTGTTGTCTGAAACACCTGTTGATCGTATAAAGAGCAGAAAAGTCAATAGCTAGGAAGGAGAGAGAAACAGGTGGTACTGCCAGGCAGAGAGAGTAAATAGAAGAAAAGAGAGGAGGGGGAGAGAGGGAGGAATGAGAAAAGAAGGAGAGGAAGATGCCAGAGGCCAGCTCACCCAGCCACACAACCAGTCACAGAGTGAAAAGGAAAGAAAGACATACAGAATAGAGAAAGGTAAAAGCCCAGAGGCAAAAGATAGACAGAATAATTGAAGTTAAGAAAATCTACCTAGGAATAAGCCAAGGTAAGGTCAGGCAGCCGTAAGTAAGAATAAATCTCCATGTTTTTATTTGGGAGCTAGGTGGTGGGCCTAAAGAGTAAAAATAAATAAATAAAAACCAACTACAAACTGATGATTAATTAATGAATGTGTGGTTCATATACACTATGGAATACTATTTATTTGTAGTAAAGAAAGATAAACTCATGAACTTTATAGGTAAATTTATAAAACTAGAAAATATCATATTGAGAGAAGTAACCCAGACCCAGAAAGACAAAGGTCACATATTCTCTCTCATCTTAGGGTCCTAGTTATAAATCTTCAGATGTAATTACATATTATGGAGTGACTGCAGAAGCCAGGAGAAAGTAAAAAGTGACCATTGCTGGGGTTGGGAGTGGGAATATCAGGGTATAAGTGATCTGATGGGGGAAATGGAAAAATGGGGGCTCTAATTAAAGAGGGGGAGGAAGATAAATATAGAATAAGGAGTAATGGGGGTAAAATAATAGTAAGGTTGTCTGAAAAAGTCGTAAAGAACCAAACTATTAACTCTCCGCCTAAAAATATCTATAATACACAGAAGTTGGTATATAAACATATGTATGTAAGTTAAATGAAAATTTCCCATTTGGGCTGACAATGCGCCCTTCAAGAGCCAAAGATAACCTAACAAGAACTTCAACAAAAGCATAAGAAGTGCTCTTTTTAGCTGTTGGTAAGGGTTGTCCTAGAGATTCCAGATGCATTGCATTCTGTCACTGCCACCCTTGTTTACACCTAAAAGTCCAAGTTAAGTCCCCATTGCTGGAAATACCATGCACGTCATAGTCCAGAGGATCGTGTGCTGGATCTGACCTGAAAGCTTCCTCACCGAAGGCTAGCTTTCATGGTACCAACAGGAAACCAAAAGCTTCCAAAGGAGGAAACAACCAATCCTACTTAGCTGTGATGTCTATCAACCACACGAATAAGCAGTATGGCAGGATAATCCTAAAGATGTAGTAGTGAATGCATACTTTGGCATAATTGGACTCAAGACTCACTCAACAAGATGAAAATCATGCCTGGTTACTGGAAATCTAACCAACTACCTAGGGCTCATGAAATCATAGATCTTGAATCTACTGACACTTTATTAAACTAGTAGAATCCTTAACTATATTCTAAGTATTTGTCCTTATACCTACAGATAAGGGTTGTCCTCACCCTCATCAAAAAACAAACTAACAAGCCTAGACCCAATGGCTATATCTACAAAACTCTCCTGCACCTACAGTTCAGAGATCATTGTGGTAGAGGCAAAGGAAAGGTTGTAAGAACCAGAGGATTAGGGAGTTTGCTGTGAGACTGTCTCCTAGGAATTCCAGAAGCTGTGTTCATAAAGTCTCACCAACATGACTTTCTAACCATGAGCTGAACAAGGTCAAGAAAAATAGACATGCCAAAGAAGACAGGGAGAGCCCAAGAGGCATTAACCCTATACAAGAAATACTGGCCACTAAAGAATGCTGAGAGTGGGATGAATTATCTCCCCAGGGAAGAGCACATCTAATACCAAATGGTCAGCCCTGAAAACAGAGTGAGCAGACTGTACTTATGTATTCAGGAATGCACATGTGCGCACACACACATACACACACACATACACACACATACACACACAGAGCCAATAGATAATGAAGAAGAGAACAAAGAGGGATATGTGGGACAGTTTGGAGGGAGGAAAGGGTGAAATGATGTAATCATGTTATAATTTAAAAAATAAAGAATTTAAGAAATCAATTAAAATTACTAGAAGAAAAAGTCTTACTCCTCTACTGGAACTTTAAGATGCATTCCTCATCCCCAGAAGGGTTTCCCCACAGCCTTGGACTTGCTCTAGGACACCCCTCAGGTCTTGCTGCAAAACATTCTTAGCCCTCCATGCTACTCAGCTGAACTTCCCGCATGCCATATCTCTGGCCGTTGCTTGTATGTGTTTCCTGGCAAGAAAACAATCAGCTGAAAGGTAATACATTCTATTTCCAGACAATTCTCTTTTAAGATGTTTTCTTCTATAATGCGAACCAAACTCTTTTCTTCTCTGATATATGGACTGTTTATTCCCTCTGCTGGTTTACTTGCTTAGCACTCCTTCAGATGTGAATAAGACATTAAAAAAAGAGTTATTTATTTGTCTGTTTGTTTGCTTGTTTGTTTATGTATTTGATGTTTTGACACAGGGTTTTTCTGTGTAGCTTTGGAGCCTGTCCTGAAAGTCACTCTGTAGACCAGACTGGCCTCAGACTCACAGAGATCCACCTGCCTCTGCCTCCCAAGTGCTGAAATTAAAGGAGTATGCCACCACTCCCTGGTGAGGTTTTTATTTTTATGTGTATGTGTGAATGTCTCCATGGATATATGTGTACCATGCATGACTGGTATCCACAGAGGCCAAGAGAGGGTGCCAGATCCCCTGGAAATGTTAAAAATGAGTGTGAGCCACCGTGTGGTTTCTATGAAATGAATCCAGGTCCTTTGCAAGAGCAGTAAGTGTTCTTAACTACTACTGAACCATCTTCAGCCCAAAACGAGAATTATTATTCCATCACTAGATACAGAACCTAAATATAAATAATATGAGGGGTATTGCCTAAGAAAATAATTCATTCTAAAGTATAAAAAAACCAACAAGAGCTTTGCCATAGGAACACACTTTTACCAGAGAACTTGAGTGTGTGGTCAAGAATTTCAAAACCACCAGCGATACAAGGAATATGGTTTGTGCTTTCTGACTTTTGGTTTCCCTCATCTGGCAAAAGAATGATTTGCATTGTAAATAGTTCTGCATGTTAGTTGTATTTCTGTATTCTGTCTGGAGTAGTCTTGCCCAACTTAAATCTTTGTTCCAGCTTGGTTTTCTTAGATCTTGATGAGAAAAAAATACCATGTGTGTGCCAATTGTTTTGAGCTAATTGGGGGACAGGGAGACACACTTGATGCCATTGGTGTTATGACTTTGCCTAGCCACTATAAGTCCATTTGTGAGTATTTTATTCCTACCTGGGTTGAAGCTTTCTCCCACAAAAGCCTTGCTTCCCTTGGAATAGTTGCAATATTTGTATCACAAATCAAGGATGTAGGTAACACACTTTATTATGATTTTATTATATATCTCTTTTCCTGGAGTTTTGCAAGTAAGATTGCCTAAGAACCAACTTTTCATCTGTCCTCCAGTTCTACACCACAGAACTGGACTGCTTTATCGCTGCACAATGCACAATATCCAATGATTCAATAAATACTTTACAAAAATAATGCAGTTTTTTTTCTTTCTTAAAACATAAAAAAGTAGGATTTCCCAGACTTCAGCGCCTACCACCCCCTTTTATATTTATTTATTGGGAATATATTGGTAGAGAAAAGTTGTTATATTAAAATAAAATAGATAAAATGGGGCCCATATTATTTTCCCACTTGCTTTGCCTTTTTTTTCTTTTGGAAAGTGCCATTCCTGGCTTTATGTCTGAAACTTCCTCCAGTCTCCTGAGCTTGTTAAGACCACCCTTACTGGAACCACACTGGTCATTTGTTCTAAAGCCATTTAAAACCAAGTCTTAGATTTGACTCTAAACATTCACTCACTACCCACCACTTGCCTAGTCTAAGGCAAGAAAATGTTGGACTCTGTGACTCCAGCAAACACCTTATGGCTAAAGAGCACCCAGTGTAAGGTGGCTGATTTCTTGTTTTTATGCATCTCCACTGCAAAATTTCTTTTCTCCCCATTCCCTGAAGTCCTTTCCTTTTTGAACTCTCTCAGAAGTGATTAAATAATTTTTACAAGGTCAACTCCAGAGAAAAGGGAAAGCTTAAGTCACATTTGTATTAAATAAGTTATATATAAAAACCGTTTATAATGTTTACAGTCTCAGTCTCTGCGCTCCTGTGCACTGGACGGAGGTGGGAATTAAATCACACCCACTATGGCTCCCAGGTTCTTCTTCCTGCCTACACACCCACTGTCAGGACTTCCAACACGGTTTGTAGGCAGTGGACATAGCAGTCCCTCAGACCCGGAGCGTCCCCTAGCGTACTTAGAAAAAAATATTCAAGTGGAATATACAAGTGTACAAAAATGTGGCTTAAAAAAACTGGGTGACAGTTGGCAGATCAGTGCATTTGTGCCTCCGAACCAGCACTGCTTTAGTATTCCCTGGCTTCTTGGAACTGTTTAATATAGTCCTCATCAGAAGGGCTTTCTGTGCACTTCTGTCCATTATTGGGAGGCCGAGCCTCATTATACCTACTCCAGTCACCCTTGCAGATGATCCAAGGCAGAACATCCACTTTGTAGTGGAGCTCAGCGGAGAACTCGGTGCTGATGAGATTGGGTGTGCCTGCCCCTTTGCCTCTGGTGATGAGTTGCATGTTGTCCCCATAGCAACAGTGCTGGGCAGCCAGGGTGGTACTCTCCAGGGACAACATAGAGCGGATGCAGTACCGGGCAGAAGGCTTGTAGATCTCCAGTTTCTCTTTGGGTCCACTAGCATCCTTCCATCGGAAGTCCTTGCGCTTGATGTGGTCAAAGATGTCGGCCGTGCTGTAAGCCACCTCAGTGGGGTAGGAACAGGGACAGCTGGGCAGGTCATTGATCACCTTGTGCATGTATTTCTTTAAGAACTCACTTTTGCAGCTCATCCATCGCTCACAGCTGTCCATATCTGAAAAAGACCAAGAAACAAAAAAAACCCTCTAAGTACAAGCTTAGCTTGCTGAGAGGATGACAATGAAGTCAACAGTGTCCTCCCTTACATCAGACATCCAGCAGGTACCCTTAACCACCACACATGGTGGCCATTCTGATCACCCCTGAACTTGGCAACTTTGTTTATAAGACATCTTTCCAACTCCTTACTTTATAGTAGGAGGAATTTTCAAACACAGGACAGCAAAGAGTAGAGTAAGTCACTGATTGAATGACTACCAATATTCTCTCACCCATATTTAACTATCAGTGAATTTGATCCATCTTTTAAAATTTTATGTAGAAACATATGTTATTATCCCTAAATTGAAAGCATCTTCAAAAAACTCCAAACCAAACCAGATCTCAACAAAAGCCCCAATAAAACCCTCAAATGTAAAACGAAAAACAGAATATCATCACAGATAACCATAGCCTAATTATATATCCTAACACAATTAGCTGATTCAGAGAGCTGTATTGAATTTCCTAAATAAGTGGTAATGTTGTGGAAAGGCCTCAAAGGATTATTTGTAGACTTGCATTTATTTTATTTCTGCCACTCACTGAGTGGTTTAAAGCATAATTCATCTCCCAACTGCTGGACCTTAATTATCACTATGCAAATTCACAGACTAAGATGCCTCAAAGGGATGAGAGCGTAGCTCAGAGGCCAGAGGTGATATGTTTGGTTTTCAAAGCATTGAGAAAAGGTTAATTTAGTTGCAAATACTTAAGAATTTATGGACTCTAATTATATGTTGGTCAACTGCTTTAATTTGGTTACAGTTTGATGATTTCTTTTTCTCTTTTGGGTGTGGCTTTGTTTTGAATTTTGGGGGGCTTTGTTGTTGTATTAGGTTTTTGTTTTTTGAGAAACAACTTAAGGTGTGAGTCGGAAGGGGAGATGATCTGGAAAGACTTTGTTTTGGGGAAGGGAAGAATATGATAAAATATATTTAAATTTAGTTTTAAATAATAAAAAATAAAAAAATCATTTATGGATTCAAATTCTAAATGTGCATTCCTGGCATTCCTTAAGAACTGAAATTTGAACATATGCTGTTCTTATATTGTCCCTTGGGAACAACTGGCAGAGTATAGGTGAACAGAAACACTTTACTTGAACAGGACAGGACATTCCCAGGTCAGCTTGGCTCCTGCCTGATCTCTCACAGGGGTTCTCATGGTCTGTCAGTTGTTTGGTCAAGACCTTGGGGAAAGGTTGAAGGGGAGGGGAGAGGCGGGGAGGGGAGCAGAGAAAAATGTAGAGCTCAATAAAAATCAATAAAATAAAATAAAAAAGACCATAGACACTGGGGAAATGTTAGCCAAACAGGAGGGTATTTGATATTAGGGAGGGATAAAACAAATGTGAGGAACAAATAGAGTCTTGCTGTAACCCAGGAACTCAGAAAATCCTTCTCGGTCTTCCCATTCAATGACAACATCATACTTTACTTAAAAACTGTATCCCAGATCAGGCTGGAGCATCAGAGCATGTAATTCCAGCTAATCTGGAGGCTGAGGTAGGAGAATCACAAGTTCAAGGCTGGCTTGGACTACAAGAATAAATTTAAAACAAATCTGTTATGGAGAATAAATCTAAGGTTAACCTGATATACAGAAGGACTTCAGGGTCAGCCTGGGGGAACTTACTGAGACCTTATCTCAAAACAGCAAGTAAAAGAAGACTAGGCACATGAGTAGGCCCAATGCCCATGGTTCAAAGAACTTTGCCCTAGCAAACAGCAGTACTAAGGATCTGTGTCCCCACCCATCTTCACAGTGCTGCAAAGAAATCCTTTTCACACTGGACTTAGATGAGGTTCACGAATGCTCCATCTCCATTTATAGCTGATCAACTCAGGCACAGACCTTTCTTTCTTTCTTTGTGATTAGTCAAACTCCTTGCCCACACTGACTGATCGGAACAGAAAGCACCTTAATCAAATATTACTAAACCTCTCTACTTTCTTCAAACCCCTGGACTTTGGCCTTCACTCGGCTGAGCTGGCACACAGGTTTTCCCCATCAGCATCCCTTCTGAAAGGAGGTTGGCTGGTCCCAGGATAAAACATCCTTTAATCTGCCGTTCCACTTCATCACATATCCATCCCACTTCCCACTGTTATTGTTTGGATCTTAAATGTCCATCAAAAGCTCATGTATTGACGGCTTGGTCCTCAGTCTGTGGCACTACTGGGAAGTAGTGGAGCTTATGGGAGTTAGCAGTGTGTGCCATTGAAAGGCATCTTGGGGTGACAGTCCTTTTCATTCTCTCTTCTTTTTGTAGCATGACTAATAAAAACCCAGAGAAGCAAAGCAGCCAACCACCAGAGAACTGTTACCTCTACAAAATCTTCAGACTGAAAAGCGAATGAGTTCCTGTCTCATTGACCTTATATTCCTCTCCAGTGCTGGGATTAAAGGTGTGCACCATCACCGCCCGACCTCTATGGCTAACTTGTTTGGCTGCTGGGATTAAAGGTGTGTACCACCGCTGCCTGGCCTGTATGACTGACTAGTGTGGCTAGCTTTGCACTCTGATCTTCAGACAAGCTTTATTTATTAAAACACAAATAAAATATCACGAAATCATTGTCTTCCCTGTTGCCATGAGGTAAACAGCCTGCCCAGTCACCTGCTCACCGTGATGTTCTGCTTTGCCACAGACCCAAAGACAATGTTCCAAACACCATGCACTAAAACTAGAGGCCAAAATAAATTTTTCTTGCTTTTAAGTTGTTTTCTCTTTCAAGTACTTTTTTCCCCCCACAGTGACGGAAAGCTGAACACACCATGGCTCTTTCATGCTTTATTTACTTCTCCCTAAGAGCAAACCTGTTTACCTAAACCTAGACATTCTTCTGTCGTTGTTTTTGAGACAGTCTCATTGTGTGTCCCAGACTGGCCTGGAACTCACTTCATCCTGTAAATGCTGGGATTACAGGCATGTACCACAATACTTGGCTCTCTTGTCTAAAAGACAAAAAACAAACAAAACCAAAACATTTCAAAACTGAACTATGTTATTTCTAGTAGGGTAAGTCAGGAATAGTTTTGGGTGCCTGTTACATCATGCTGATCACGAGCGATGTAGGACTGGTAGTGGCCAGACTTCCTCTTCAGAGCTCCTAGAACAGAGCCTGCTGTGTTTACTTTGCTGACCACCTCCCATCATCCAGCTCGTCCTTGCCTTGGAGGTCAATGATCAAACATGGAGGAAGCATTGCTGTCTGGCTCTTCCCTTTGCAGCCCCTGTTGGACATGGCTCTGAGTTAATTTTTTTCTTTCCTGGTTCTCCGTTTCTCCTTTCCTAGGTGTCAGATTGTCACTCCCATCTGGTATGTGCTACTTGCAGAACTCAAATTGATATAAGTTTCAGTGGCAGAGATGGCAGGAGGTGGGGAGGGCCTTCTGCTAAGAATTAATTGTAAAAACCAAACTTTGGCAGTAAAAATATCTGATGGGGGACAGGAGGAATGGCTTAATGCACTTGTTACTAAGCATAATGATCCAAGTTCAGATCCCCAGCATGGATAAAATAGTTGGGTACAGCAAAACATGTTTGGAGCCCCAGCACTGGGGGGTTAGTAGAGACATATGGGTCATGGGGGACCTGAGGCTAGCTAGTCTGAAATAGTCTGAAATAATGAGCTCCTGATTCTGTGAGAGACCTTGTCTCAAAAAGTTAAGACAGAAAGCATCTGATACTGACCTCTGGCCTCTACATGGACACACATGGACACACACACATACAGAGAGAGAGAGAGAGAGAGAGAGAGAGAGAGAGA
>LOJH01001654.1:18806-34524 GCA_001685095.1 Ellobius talpinus
AGAGAGAGAGAGAGAGAGAGAGAGAGAGAGAGAGAGAGAGAGAGAACACAAAAAATAGGATGGTTGGGGCTGAGGACACTTCCTTCTCTGGAGAAGAAGGTACAAGAGAACAAGGCCTTTGGTATCAGACAGTGGAGATTTTATTTAGTTTAGAGGAAACCATTGAGTACAGTGAAATATGTAGCAACTTAGCTCTAGAGCAAGAAAATTGAGCCAGTGTTGAACGCAGCACAGTTTATCAATGGTAAGAGCTCAGGGAAGCATGTTTGGTGGTAACAACAAGAGGAGTCAGAAATTTTAGACTTCAGTGGCTTCAAAGACTAGAGGTAAAGAGCGTCAGGTAGGAGAAACGACTCCAGTTTTGAGTCAAATGCCTGGGAGGCTGGTACAGTTATGAGTGGGATCACATGGTCAGGCCATAGAATCAGCTGAGAGGGGGCACATGCCTCTTATCAGTTAGCTGGGGAAGAAGGAGATGGTACATTTATGAGTCCACAGAGCTCTGGTATGAGATGAGGTTCTCATATTTAACCTGACCGTGATTAAATCCCACCCTCTTAGCAGCTTTGTGACCACAGACAAGGCATTTCAACTTGCGGGGCTTATATTTTCTAATTCTCAAGTGAGCATGAAAATAGAACTCTGATGAGCTTGGGTTGGAGATTCAGTGCCAGGGGATTGCTCTGGGTAGGGCCAGTTGGCATGCACGGTGGCTCCTTTCTCCTCTGAGTTGTAGGATTTTGTGGCTATGTCCTCTTGTCTGTACAATCCCTCAGAGTGGGACAGTTCCATCTTGGGTAGTACCTGGGATGGAATAGGCTTTCCTTGGAAGGGCAGGACCTTCAGAAACGAAGTTCAGGAGGTCCCAGAAAATGGCATTATATTTTCCAAGGTGGGAAACTCCTTTAACTCCTCTGCCTCAGGATATTTATTGACTCTTTTAATTTTTAACAACATACTTTTACGGTATGATGGGCATGCTTGAATTTGGCAGATATTAACACACCAGATTCTGCAGTCATTCTGTGAGATGCGCTATCTCTTGCTGTTTTATAGATGAGAAAACTCAAGGTCGTGTTAGCTTGAGTAATTGATCACGTGATGATCCAGTGTTTCCAGGATCCACTTTCCTCATTTTCTGTTTGCTCTTCTATGTCTTCATTCCATGATGCTCTTGTCCTGATCCATGTAGCCCTAGGTCTTTCACCCCTGGTTTCTATTTGGACTGCCCAGTGGGAAGACACATCAACGAACCACACAGAGGGAAGAGAGGCAAGTTAGAATGATTTACTGGTTCCTCTCTCACTGCACACTGTCTGTATCCTTTGAAGAGCTGGGATTGTGGTCACGTGACTTTCTCTGTGAGCTGTTCCTGCTGCTCCTATCCTGTTCCCATCAGATCAAGAATGGTAAGGGTTTTCCAAGGTTGCCAATCTTGGGGTTCCCTTCTTGGTTTATATCCACTCTCCTCACTTTTACAAATGATTGGGCCTTTACCAAAGACTCACCAATTACCTACACTGAATGTGCTCAATTCATTTCTGTCTGACTCTGGTTGAAATAGGTCTACTTAGTTCTGGTGTCTTGCATTGGATGTGGCCTTATACCTCACCCTGTATAAAAAGGCAAAAGGTGCTTGCCTGTGAAATGTGACATGAGGAGACATGAGAAGTTCTCTGCCCACCAAAACCACGTCTTCTGTTCTCTCATTTTATGTAAAACTCACACATTTAAAAAGTCAGTTTAAAAAGTAAATCCAATAAACTGTGCAGAAGGCTCTTGTTCAATAAATGTAATTTCATTGTGTATGTGATGTAGGGGGTAAGATAGAAGCCCTACTAACACAGAACTTCTGAACTGTCCTGAGTTTGCCTTACAGACATGCTTGAATGGATTTGTTTTTAAAAATAAATTATTAACAAGCATTGTAAAAATTAAGGTATATTTTAGCTACACAAGATCTGGGGTCAGTCTTCAAAAGTCAGCCCATCTGATTACACAGTGCTAATGGCTTGATATTCACCTCATAGTGGTTAAGGCATGGCTGCCCCTGCCTCTTAGGAAAACATTATTAGTTCTTTGATAATTTTGTATAATATACTTTGGTTATACTCACCACCCCCGCTCTTCCCAGAGCTACCCTCCTCCCTAACTGCCCAACTCCATTTTCTCCCATCAGGACCAATTTGTGTCATCCCAATATTCTTGGCTATGTTGCTGTCAACTGGAGCATGCTCAGCTCACTTAGAGAAAGTTGACTGTCCTTTTCCCAGCAGCTTTCTTCTGGCAATACCTCTTCAGCAGGGGTGGTGATGGCGGGATGTGGCAGGACCATCACTGCCCTACCCATTACTGCCCACTGCTACTGCTGCTGCTGTAGCTCTTTCTTATTTCTTCTCATCAGGGTGCTTGCACCGTGCTCTTCAGTGTTTCTCTGCTTTCTACACTATTCTACTTAGACCCTTGACTGTCTCCTGTAGGTCTCTGGGAAAGAGAAAATTAAATCTCAAAATAGTTGGGCTAGGAAACTGAAAGAGACTTAGGCCTGCTCAATTTTGTCTGAGGAGATTCCGCAGACTTGAGTTTACAAAAGAATTTTCGGGGATAAAAGAAGTGGGAGAGAAGGAATCTGAGTCTTTGACAACACAGAATGGTATCCAGAAGCAAATGAAGCTGCGCTGTAAAGCAAGCTTGCACCTGAGTGTGTACTTTCTGCTGTGTTCATTTAGGCTGTTGCTTCTAGTAGAAAAGTGGGAAGCACAAAAAAAAAATGTACTGAAGTCCCTCCACCCATCCATCTAAATTCTTGCAAAGGAGAGAACTATATAATATTGAGAAAACTTCCTCCTCTCTTCCTTCTCTCTGCTGGAGACTTGGTTTTACTGGATGTGAGGATAGAGCTCATTGGGTAGTGGGCTTAATTTGTGCTAGGCGGAGCATGGGCTCAACCTGTCTCTTATTCGAGAGGCTCTGCAGGTTGCTCACAGGGCATTCTATGGCTCAGTCTAACCTAGTGCTGAAGGGATGAGGTTGCTCTTTC
Organism: Ellobius talpinus; assembly: GCA_001685095.1. Classification (NCBI taxonomy): domain Eukaryota; kingdom Metazoa; phylum Chordata; class Mammalia; order Rodentia; family Cricetidae; genus Ellobius; species Ellobius talpinus. The sequence continues at coordinate 21,847 of LOJH01001654.1, forward strand.
TTGCCTGAGGTTGCTCTTTCTTGTCTGTAGTCTATTCAGTGAGCAGGAAATCTGTTGGGAGCACTGGAGCATCAAAGGGAAAAATGAAACATTTTCATGTGTCCAGCGATGGCACTGCAAAAGCAAAATGAATCTCCAAAACACTGAACCAATATTTGGATTTTAAAAAGGGGGAAAATTCTTACCAACTTCAAACAACTTGGTGGCATTAAACTCCTCGCTTCCCGCAAGCAGACTCACTTCAGTGGCTGCTGTCCTAAAGGTGTCTTCGATTCCTAAACACAGACAAGAGCTCATTTTCCTCTAGTTTTATGGGAAAATTCACCACTAACCCCCCAAATACAAAACAAATACACCTGAACAAAGCCATTTTGTGTTCATTGCTACTCATGGGTAGAAACTTGCCAGCAGAGGAAACAGTAAAAACAGGTAGCAGTGCATAAAACACATTAAGACTCCAGATACTATCCACAGTGCAAAATCAGATCCAAATGTGCTGGCAGCGAGTCACATGGACTTACCCGTTTGCCTTGAAGATGAGGGGTGGGTGGTGGTGGGGCACTTGTCAGGGTGGCTGTCTGGTGAGCGACAAACTAAACCAGAGGCAGCAGAGTGCTCAAAACCTTCCTTTTTAATGGCTGATGGCCTGGGTTTAAATCATGACTAGCTGTGTGGACCTGGGCAGGACCCTCCATCTTTTTGTGCCTTAGTTTTCCTTTCTCTAAATTCAGGAGAACTAAGTGACGCTTCTCCCCCACAGAGGCAACTGAGTTACAGGAGTGGAATGCGAAGAGAGCATCCCCAGAAGGGGAAGTATAAGATCATGTTTCCTGCTCCATTGGTTGTCTGGCGCTATTCCTACTGATGTTTCAGAAAGAATGCGCAGAGAAACCCATTACTTACTCCAAGGAATTGAACCCAGCTTGCTACAAACCTTTCAGCTCCCCTAACCCCACCCCACTCCAACCCCCTCTCAGAATCACTACACCTGACTCAGATTCAGCAAGCTAAGTCTTGAGAAAGAGAAAAGAGTGGAGGCTGGTAGCTTTTGGGGGGAACCCTAGCTTCACTGCTGGGCAAGACTGTATGTCATTTAAGAGATCGCTCTGAGTTTGTTAGATCCCTCAAGCAAGGGTTAACCTAGGGACATAGTTGTAATAAATATTTATTTATTTTTATTTGTGTGTATGAGTGTGTGTACGCTAGGTATGTTTGGGTGCCCAACAAGGCCAGAAGAAGGCATCAGATTCCCGGAACCTTGAGTTTCAGGTGGTTCTGAACTGTCTGACATAGGGACTGGGAACTGAAGCAGCAGCAGGTGCTGTTAGCCACAACCCATCTCTCCAGCCCCCAGGGGGATATACTTTCACAGAATGATCATTACCAAGCCTACAAAACCTTGTCTATTCCATAGTTACTTCCCGCCAAGTAGCGATTCAGAAAACCCAAATACAGAAGGACAGCCTACTAAAAGTAATCATTTATATCCGAAGGGACCATTGAAGTGGGAACCTCCTTAAGCAGAAAGGCTTGCAAGGCTGAAGTGGGCAAGGACAGATAAGAAGAAAATGCTTGCACAGGAATGCTAGCTGCAGTGTTCTCAGTGCTCCTGGTACCAAAAAGGAAACATGCGAAATGGCAGCAGAGAACTTTTCCTTGACAAGAAATCCAAATCTGCTGGCTTGGCTGTATATGGTAGCTCTGAAAAGAACACAGAACTCTTTCTGTGTCCATGTGTGGCCGAGTCAGAGACCTTCCTTCATGGCGATGGTGAAAGAGTAACAGCAAAGGCCATGGTTTCTCAAGTCAGGCACCATGGATTTAAATTCTATTATTATTATTTGTTGCTGGTTTAGGGCCTCAGTTTCCTTAAATGCCAGACACATGCAATAATAAAATTCTGTTCCAGAGGGCAGCTTTGACAACTGAATGAAATAACACACCTACAAGTCATGGAAGTTTGATTGATACTAAAATGCTTAGAACACTCCTAGTCTCTTCATTGTTATCTTTTTTCATGCTTTTCTTCAACTCCTTAATCTTAACCTTTCTCTCCACCCCTCTCTTCTCTTCTCCTCTCCTCCCTCTTTCCCCCCTCTTCACCCTTTGCTTTCTTCTCTCTCCTTCCTTCCTCTCTTTTGCTAGGGAATCTAACCCAGGGCCTCATACATGGCTAGACAAGTCCTCTCTCTTTCACCCCTAGGCAATCTTCTTTTTCTTCATCTCGATATCTTTTTTACTTCTCTGCTTTTCTTCATTGTCTTCTTCTCTTCTTCATGTTCTTCCTGACTGTTGCTTCCTCTCGCTCACGTTATTCTTCACCGCTTGGTTCCTACCCATTCAAAACCCACTTGCCAGACTTCCGCCTCAGCTCATTGCAAGGAGCACAGGGAAGATGAGGAGGAGTAATATGTCTGCAGGGCGGACACAGAGCCAGAGCCACCACTTCTGACATTTCAACCCCACAGTTTGCCAGCGTACACCTCATTCAAGTCGCTCCTTTCTCCCCCTTCTCAGAAACCCCTTTGTGTTTCCACTTTTGTTTTGGTCCAAATGTCCTTGGCTTGAGAATAGAATGTCTAGGAGTAGAGAAAGGAAGTCTGAGGTATGGGGATCAGATTTTCAGTCTCTGAAATTTCTTTTAGATGAAGCCATTTGGAATGTGTGGTTTCATGAAAGGGCCCAAGATATTATTGTAGGCTGGTATTCTGGCTGGCAATGGGAACACAGTAAAACCATAGGACAGGGGGCGATAAGCTTTGTGTAAAGGACCAGGAGGCACATAGTTCAGGCTTTCTGGATCACTCATGGCTTGGTTGCCTCTGCTCCTCATGCGTAATTCCTTTAAAAATGAAGGTCTCTACATAAATAGGTCATAGGTCAGATTTTGACAAACCACTATAATTTTGACAACCACAGTCAGAATTATTTTTCAGTCCCAATAGGATTCCTTGTCAAGTTAGCAATTAATTTAATTCTCAAGGCACTGATACTACAGTATAAGATCACAATTAAATGCTAAGTTGCACCAGTTTATTTCATGGGAAGCCTTCAGCAGCTCTCTGGTATTACTGACAAGGCTAACTCCTTGACTTTTCTGAGAATGAGAATTCACTCATGCTGGCTTCCTTATTAGATATAAGTATCTGTTTTCAAATGAGTTTTTCAAGTCATGACAATCCCATATCAAAGTCCCAAACTAACCAGAATCCCTCCTTCAAGCCAAATAAGTACAATTGGCTCTGCCCTTTAGGTCACAGCCACTGCAATTGTGCTTAAGACTTAGGAAATCCATCTTTCCATTCACCAAGTCTATCAGTTATCTCTAGTTGTCCCATTCTGGTCAAAAGATTTATGATGAAAATGGTTATCTTTTAAATAATTTCTTCAAGTTTTAAATTTAAATGAAAAAACCTTCCCCTTGAATGTGTAATAATAGTCGCACAATTACCTGGGCAGTTTGGATGGTCACAGGTCCTTGACTCTGTTGCAATGCATGCATAGCCACAAGAACGGGTCCGTTTCTGGTTGCCATTTCCACAGGTGACGCTGCAGACAGACCAGAGACTCCAGTCACCCTCACCATCTGTGGAATCTGGAAGGGAGCCAGGGAGATGGTCATCATCCCCACCTGAAGAGTTCCCAAGTCTCTAGTTGAAGTTGCCTGTCAGCCATGTTCTCTTTCACTTTAATTGTTCTCGCTCTCAATGGGATTGGTTGCAGCCTGAGCTCAAAGGCTTACAGCCATAAGTTCATGTTAGAACTCAGGTCTGTGAAGACTGAGAGGGATGCGGTGCTGTGTTGATCTGTATGTGACTAGGACCCAGCAACTGGGATGAACTTTTTCTCCTCATGGGAGAGAGATGAAGAATAAGGGAGATAGAAAAGGAGAGGATGTGGGGGGAGACAGGGGAAGGGGGAGGAAGAGGAATGCAGAGGGAAGGAAGAGAGAGAGGGATGGAGGAAAATAGGGAGACAGAGGAAGAGAGGGAGGAAAGAGAGGAGAAGAGGAGAGGAGAGGAGAGGAAAGGAGCAGAGAAAAGAGGAGAGAAGAGGAGAGGAGAGGAGAGGAGAGGAGAGGAGAAGAGAAGAGAAGAGAAGAGAAGAGAAGAGGGTTCCACAGAATCTGGTCTTCCTTTGACCTTATGGTCCCCATTGGCTTCCAGTCTAGTTTACTCTGGTAAATCCAGTCACCATGAAAGAAATTCAAGTGGAACAAATTCAAGAATGGTGAGATGCCACCCCCCCAAAATGGAGTCACATGAAGGACAACAGAACATTTGACCATGGAAGGGAGGCTCCCAATACTTCTGTATGGAAACTGAATGTAGCTGAGGCCATCAAGTGTAGAACTGCACAATGGTCTGCGCTTGCTGAGCCACTAAACCATGAGAAATAATGACTGATGTTTTTTCAGGTGCTAGATATAGAATGGTTTGTTACACAGTGGAAAATAATCAACATATTAATGGTAAGTAGAGAACTATCCTCTGAAGTCATTATTCAACATCTGGCAAATGAGTATTAGCTGAACTCTCACTATATGTCAAGCATAATTCTAGGTATGTGGGATATATTATTAAGAATAGTTTTCCTCACCCTGGTAGAATGAGCAATGAATACAAAATAGTAAATTATATAGTAATTTAAAAGTTATGAATAATATGGGGAAAATGTGGAGCACACTAGAGGGAGCTGGAGAAAGCTGGGGAGGTGTGTACATTATCAAGATTGACATTCTCCTGCCAGAAGTAACCAAAGTTTTAGAGTATCTGGGGGTCTTGTCCAGGGTTATCAGGGTAACAGAAAGGGAAGCTGAGCTGTAGCATCAAGTCCCAGATCTCTAATGCATGACTTCTCTCCAGTAATACTACCCCAAAATGAATCCTCCTGGCTCATGCACAGCTTGCCTTGGGGCCTCTAAGAGAGCCAAGCATGGGGCTGCCATTAGGTGCTTTGAAAGTACGGGATACCCTTCCTTCACAATAGGTTGTGTGGTTGTTATTACATAGACCCAGCAAGAATGTTCTCCACACGTTTCCACTTGAATCTTGGGTACTGTGCCAGCTGCTAAGGCTGTTGTTTAGACAACACTTACTCTGCAGGCATCCTGGGCTACCATAGGACTGCTGAGCCTTCTCAGAATTGGTGTGTGTGTGTGTGTGTGTGTGTGTGTGTGTGTGTATACATGAAATTGTGATGGCCTCTTCCCTAACTGATTATAAAGCTTCTCATGGCATACCTGCCTTTGGAAGCATCATCCATGTCTATCTCCTTTCATTAAAATAATTTTTCACACTTTGATTTCATCTAAGAAACAAGTTTCCTAACCACACAGCCAGCCAACCAGAAGTCTGAAGCTTCTGTTTTACATTAGGGAAGTGGGCATCATTTTCCAGTGTGACCTCTCTATTGCCTCCTCTGGGGCACAGACCCAACAGGGCTGAAGTGACAAGTTGCTTCCAGAGGGAGAAAAGTCTGAGACAGAATAGTCAGGGCTCTCTCCCAGAATTTTGCAGACATGCTTGGAACAATTGCATGCTTGTCAGTGACGCCATCTATATGCAGTGAATCATATTACAAGTGCACAGGCTGCATTTTTATCCTGCATCCACAAATAGGGCCAGATTTTGTTAAAGGGAGCAACAAGAGGCACAAGTAAAGATTCTCATATTTTCACACCATAAAAAGAGACAGGGCAAGTTTGGAAAGCAAACATTACTCCATGCAGATAGATGCCATGTCACTTGCTGAGGGAATAGCAGCCTAAGATAAAATCCAGTGAGGTCAACGGTTGTACTGCTGGACTTTATAAAAGCAAAGGAGCCTCTGCCATCCAGAAATCTCCTGCAGCCTTTCCTTTCCACTTCATTAAGGGTGAGAACTCATGCGGGGCAATGTCACTCAACTTGAGGGCTTAGCTCACTATGAGGCCTATATTTGAATCTCTGTATGAGCTGGACCCTCACTTTGGTTTTCTGGATCTAAATGACTATATTAGCTTCCTTTTATTGCTATGCTAAAACTCTGATCAAGATCAATTGGGGGAGGAAATGGTGTATTTCATGTTATGGGTCACAGGTTACAATCCATCATTGAAGGAATTAGGGCAGGAGCTGAAGGCAAGTACTTGCAGGCAGGAACTGAAGCAGAGACCAGGAGGAGCACTGCTCACTGGTTGGCTCCCCATGGCTTGCTCAGTCTGCCTTTTGTTTTTGTTTCTTGTTTTTCATGATAGGGTTTCTCTGTGTAGCCATGGCTTTCCTGGAACTCACTTTGTAGACCAGGCTGGCCTCGAACTCACAGAGACCCACCTGCCTCTACTTCCTGAGTGCTGTGATCAAAGGCGTGCACCGCCACTGCCCAGCTACAGCCTGCTCTCTTAATCAATCTAGGACCACCTGCTCACAATGAGCCTTCCCATGTCAATCATTAATCAGGAAATGCCCTCACAGGCATGCCCACAGGGCAGTCTGATGGAGGCAGTTCCTTAGTTGAGGTCCCCTTTTCAAAGTCTACTATAGCTTTTGTCAGTTTGATAAAACCTACATAGCATGATGACTAAATGCTAGTGCTGCATCAAAGTGTGTGAGAAATGATGCCCGTAAATCCCTTCTCCATGTCCACTTCCTTGGTTACACCTTTTTTAAATACTGATTCTGGACCACGTGATTGGCTTCAATTGATGGGGTGACAGCAAATAGGATGCAAGCAAAGGCCTGCAGAATGTCTAAGCATGTAGACTTGTCTTGTTTAGTTGGAGGGAACTATTCTACTACCATGTAAAGAGCCCAAGGAAGTTGAGGGCCAGAAGAGAGGCTTTGGCCATCTCAGCACTCCTGCTTGTCTAGCTGGGCCCCATCATTGTTACTGAGGTCATTGGAGACTGTTCAGCTCCAGCCAAACCAACCCATCACAGTTCAGATGAACATTCCAGTCAACCTTCAGACTCCTAAGAGAGAAACCTTCTTCTGCTGTTTGAAGCCTCTAAATCAGACTGGTTTCTCTGTTGTTTTTGTTTGTTTGTTTGTTGAGACAGAAACTATGTAGACTGGGCTGGCCTCAAACTCATGACCCTTCTGCCCCAGCTTCTAGAATGCCAGGATTGCATGAAGTAGTTCCCTCTAAAATCTGTTAGAAATATGCCACAAAATCTATTTTTATCTTAAAATATGTTATCTATAAGCAGTCATCAAGAACTTATTCTATCAATAGGTGGCTTTCTTCAAATCCTTAACTGCTCAGAAATTAGACACATTATTAATCATTTCTATGGAGGAGCAATCTTTTAGGAAGATCTTCACCATCTTGAGGCCTCTTATCACACACTGATCCAGGTCAACATCCAACAAAGACCTTCCATGGGATTCCTGTTTCATGAGGTCAAAGGGCAGAACAAGGATTTCTGGTTGGAACATATCTTTCTGGGGAGAAATCCTCTCTGTTTTAATGCCAGATGGAGAAGTTATAATATATGTAATAGAAGGTAAGCCTAATTTATGATTCTAGAAACACAAATGAGGACATGATATGTGAGCTTAACTGGGAGGAAGTGTGGCTCAGAGCAGAAAATGAAAAAATTGCAATGACAACAAGAACAAACTGTTCCTGAGACTATTTCTATGGCATTTTGACAGCCCAATGACATCAAAGGGCTCAAGGAAGGAAGACAATGCTCACCATTGCAATGAGCTGAGAACTCGTGTTCATAGATGCTATTTGGGATGGTAAAAATCTTCCTTTTATAGTGTCCGGAGAGTAGAGCTTCGTGGGCCAATTCTACAGGAGCCATGGCCAGTTCAGTGTAGGAACCACTGAATTGACCGGAACTGAGCTGGAAGTGGTCTTGGGAGTCTAGTACCACTGTTCCTCGATGGTCATGGCTACATTTAACTTCTGGGATAAGTCTGCCATAGGAAGAATACTTTACTCCTTTTATGGGCAAGGAAACTGAAGTTTATAATAAAACTTAAGATACTTATGGCTATCCACACAGCTCAGACTCAGCACCACAGCAGTTATAGCTGAGGTCTGTATACTCCCACCACATTCCGTTATCTGTCCTGCCTTCCAGCAACACTGATTCTGGCCAAAGTTAGCCTCCTCTTTCTAAGGCACTAAGGATACTATCATAATGAACATTACTAAGAAAACTCCATGGGGAAAATAAAGACTGTGAAATATTCTGTTAAAATTAGACCATGACAAGTTAGAGAATTTCAAAGAATTGAATCCTAATGGAGATACCAATGAGCAGTGTTCACCTAACTTTACTATGGTCAGTTTAGGGGATGGAAAACGACCATGGACAGGAAAGTACTTGCTTGGATCTCTGTTTGAAACTCTCTGTATCATTCTTGTATATGGTGATTTTCTTTCCACTGTGATAAGACATCATGACCAAGGCAACTTAAGAAAGAGTTTATTTTGGGCTTACAGTTGCAGAGTGTTAGAGTCCACGACAGAGGTGAGAGTGTAGAGTGGAAGTAGCCAGCAGCAGGTGCCTGGAGCAGTAGCTGGGAGCTCAGAAGCCGGAGGCGGAAAGAACACATTGGAGGGTGCTGCCTTTTGTAACCTCAAAGTCCATCCTGAGTAACACACCTCCTTCAACCAGGCCACAACTCCTAATTCTTTCCAAACAGTTACCAACTGAGGACCAAAGACTCAAATATCTGAAACATTTGCGGGGCATCTCATCCAAACCACGACATTCCTCATTATGTATTGTTCACTCCTTGGTCTGCCGATGGGAAAGCCACAAGAACGAAACAGCAGGGGCATTTGTGACACATCAAGTATTCATTTGAAGGAAGAGGGAGTTTGAATCATTGAGTGACAGGTTGGATCTGAGATCCCTTCACCTTGTCTCTCATCTTAACTGAAGTAAGAAAAGAACGATTGCTATTTTAATAAAATAATTTGGTAACCATTGAAGTTTTTCATTGCCTTATGAACGTGGTAGTCTCAGCTTGGGGTTCTAACATTTACAGTAGAGGGGGGAAGCTTGCTCTGACAACTGTGACACAAGTTGTTCATATGGATTCTGAAGGGTCACCCCACTGCTAGTATCAGACCTGACATGTTGCCTGGTCACAGGAAGCAACTGTATACATCTCTGTTATTAAATTGGTTTGCATCATAGATTTTTACAGCTAAAAAATACGGGGAAGGAGAGTTGATGATTTATTCATCTTTAGAAGTAAAATTAAGTTTCAGAGAAGACTAGACAGGGAAAAAACCCAAAGACCCTAAAAAATATCTCAAGTATAATTTTAAAATTATAGCGTTCCCCCAAAAATGTGGCTGCAGATGGCTCCATAGGGCTTCTGTGAACACAGCCTTTATGAGGTATGCCTCATAGAAGACTGAAAACCACATACTGTAAACTGAGTTTTGCTTGGCCTCTCGTCTGTGAGGCCTTATCATCCTCATTTACTCTCCCCACCAATTTTATATAACTGGGTAGTAAACTCACCATATTCTGGCTGCTCTTTGGTTTCAAAAGTCCGGTGGCCTGGGGCTGGACGGTCCCACCCCCTAGGAACACTGAGGAAGTTGCTGTCATCTGAGGTACTGTCATACTTGTAGTCCTGGTCCCCGCTGTTTGTCCTGGCCAAGGATAAGGACCTCTGCCACCAGGCCCGCCAGTCAGGAACCGGGACTGACCAGCTGGGTTTATTCTCTGGATGCTGATCCTTTTCTGCTTCAGAGTCAGGACCGTCGACCACCTCTATGGTGACCTGAGGAATTCAGAACAGGCCAGATCAATAGCGAATTGGCAGCCTCAAGCAGGAAGAAGGTCTGAGACAGATGAAGAAGAGGATGGCGGCAGCCCTCATGAAAGAAAGCTGAACTTACATGGCGATAGAGAATCCAAGACATCCAGGAATGGCTCACATGAACTTCACGATTAGACAGAGTATGGTCTCAGATAGGCAAGAAGCTAGTCATGACTGGATTCTTGGCTTACTGATGACCAAATTGTGGATAAGCCTTTCACTGAAGGAACACTGTGTTCCTGAGGTACTGAAAGGACAGCCACAACAAAGCACAATTTATTGAGCAGGTGCTGTAGCAGGCACTATTCTAAATGCTCTGTCCATGTGAATTTATCGATTCTCACAGACCACAGCCCTGCACATGTGCCACACGTAGACACGATTTCAAGGCTCTCAAGATAAGGCTTTTCCAGCTATGATATTTCTCTCCTCCCATTGTTCAGCCTAGTAACAGGGTCAAAGCACATAGTCCCTGAGCTACGGTTAGAACTTGTTCTTTGGATTAATGAAACCTACTTTTGAAATCTGTCATAGGTCTAGAAGAACACAGCTTCTTGGCTCTGAGAGACAATCAGCATAGAAAAACTTGTTTAAAAAATAATAAAAGACCCATTGGGTTCCTCTGGCCATCACATAGTTCTTACAACACCTCCTGGAAGGGTTACATGCAAATGAATCAGAAACATGTACTCCAAGTAATCAGCGCAAGATGTACCGGGAAGATGCATTCCCAGTTTTGCCCTGACCTGACATCTGAGGAGTTGGTGAGATACCCTGCCAAATTGCACTGGGGTATGCCCATCCTCTAGATAAACAGCTTGGGGGTTGTTTGTTTTGTACTCGGTCTGACACTTAAAGAAGCTGCCAAGCCAATAATGGTCCTGGGCGTGAGATCCAGAGGGTGACCTTAGATCCCATAGTATACTGAGGATGTATCAGGACAAGTACATCCATCTCCTCTGTTGTGGGATGCTTAGAAGGGAACTGCAAGCTTTCACCCATGTTGCCATCATTGCCTTAATTTGTGAGCAACTCCTGTATTCTTATAATTCTGAAGGTTTTATGTGATTCAGCTGTAATTTTAAGATCAGGAGAAAAGAAATACAATTCCCATGTTCTATCCTTGTTGTTTGGTGCGATGGACGGTTGCTAGGGAATAATGACTTGGATGAGCCACGTGGAACCTTGAAAGGACAAGTGAATAAAGAGTATACTACTGGATGGCAGATTAAAAACTACCCTGGTAGGACGGGCAAGGCAGAGTCTTTGAATACGTGACCTTTCTTCTTTGAAGCCCCATCCCCTCTGCCTAGAGATAGAACCACTGAGCTACAATGATTGTTCGCAAGGGTATTAAGGATCTTGGAGGAGAGAAGCTGCCAAGAGCCAAGGGGAGTCAGGCAAGGAGGCAATTATGGTAATGAAATCAGTCTCAGAGCAGAAGATAAGAGAGAACTACGTGCCCAATAGTTTCGATACTGCATTTGTGTTCAGACTAGAGTCAAAGGGATTGCTTAAACAAAATGTGCCCTGCAATTTCTCCAAGCCGGGAATAAAAACATTTTCATGTTTCAAGCTATTACCGTCAATACGATTTTTTTCCCCTCTCAAATTGCTGCTCAGATCCAAACAAAATAGAGTCCTTGCCTGGCGAGGCAATGGGTAGAAAAATAGGAGGTTACTCCAAAAACGATGTCAATGGCTGAATCTCAGCGAGGTCGAGGTTTCTTTCTTCTCTTTAATTTCTAGCCACTGCCCCAAATGAATTACAAAACAAAGCAAAACACAAACAAATCTCAGGACCCACCCTTCCCCACAGTCAGCAATGTGGAAACCTCATACTGATATCAAAAGAAGAAATCTAATCTTGAACCTGAAATTTTATAGGCATCCAATTAAAAAGATGCAACGAGCATGGCAGATGCCTTCTCAAATGGCTGGGATTACTTTCCTGTTTCCTGTTTCCCTTGCTCTGTTTGGGTATTTTAGAGTCAGGAAAACCTTTGGAAAAAATCTCTTGCACAATGAACTTGAATGTACTGGAGTACAGTAGACTTCAAGCTGATAAAGACCCTAGATTGCTCCACCCTTTTCAAAAAAGCTCTATTGTATATCCCCGAAGCTCCAGGCCCAAGGTAAGACAGAATCTCCCAGCTCCAAAGGATAATGCAAAAATAGGTATCAATTCTGCCCCAAATTGGTAACCTTGATCAGCTTTTTTTCTTTTTGCTAAATAGTTAAAACTTACATTAGAACCAAATTCTTTACTCTTGCTCTGCAAAGCACTTTCGGTAGCAAGACTGAGACAGTTCCCCTTTCTAACTGCTAAGGAGCCATGGCCACTGTGAAGACCTGTAAGCCGTGCTGCCACAGTGAGCCCAAGGGAGTTTTCTCTCCGGTTGCTCCTCCGAGCTTTGTGAGCGGAATGGACTGGGTGCATGGATGTATCCTGGAAAGTTCCCAGGCAGAAAGAGGATTCCCTCAAGAGCACAGAACATCCAGGAATCCGTCTGCAGCAAAGGATTCGGCTGTCCTTCTTCCGACAACTGCAGCAGAAAGAACACAACGTAGACCAGGAGGATATTCAATCCTCTTGTCTCAGACCTGTTGATGCTCCACAGAAACTGTGGTATTCCCTACATAATTGTGGTTGGTGCACTGAGATTTACAGCAGTGTGCCCGCCCAAACATTAGTGTCTGTTCTACAAAACTTAGACTCAGTTTTCAGGCACAATCTTGGCTTAGGGAAATCAGCTTTCCAAGTTAAATGGTGAAGAAAGTGTAGCGACAGTTTCTGGGTAAATCTTTTGATTCCCAATTAATCTTTGAAACAGTTGTTTATTCCCCTGCCCAGTGTGTGTGTGTGTGTGTGTGTGTGTGTGTGTGTGTGTGTGTGTGT
>LOJH01001654.1:34580-49741 GCA_001685095.1 Ellobius talpinus
GAGAGAGAGAGAGAGAGAGAGAGAGAGAGAGAAACACTTGCTACAATTTGTGTGGTCAGTGGACAACTTTGTAGAGTCAGTTCTTTCCTTTCACATCTATGTGGGTTCTGGGGATTGAACTAGGTAGCCAGGTTTCTGAAGTAAGGGACTTTACTTGCTCTGCCATCTTGCTGACCTAATTATTCTTATAGAGGTTCTTCTGCCATCCTTATCTGTGCCATCTTCACCCATCATATCTATCAGTTCCAGAAAGCTTACCAGACACATAACCCTATGCTAAGCCCTTCGTGTGGATAATCTCAGTCCTCAGAGATCAGATTCCATGGGTAATTATAGGTGGATTTATCACACCAATTTTATAGTCAAGGAAACTGAGGTGCAGAGAGATGGAAAAAAACATCCAGGAACCCAAGATTGGCAGTCTGAGTGGTGGTTCTAGACACGAAACCTAGCTCAGACTGACTCCATAGTTCATGATGACGGCAGAAGTCCGTGAGAATCTCAGCTGTCCAGGTTTGTCCCCATTGGCACATTGGTGTTATCCAGGGCACAGACATTTCTTGGCTCTTACTCAGCCAGACTGGCCATTTCAAAAGTATTATAGATACAGGAGGGAACAGCAGAAGCAGACACACATAATAGCCTGACTGATCCTTCTGAGTATATCTTGTAGCACCCCAGAGGCCTAGGGCCATGGAAATAAGTCTGTGTGAAGAAAGGTCTGTGGATGGCTGTATTTAAGTACCTCTCAATGGAGGCAGAGAAAGAACTATATTGGTGGAAGTGGATACTGACCTCAGACTGATTCAGAAAAGGGATATGTTTGGTTGTGAATAGCCACTGGAGTAATGAGTTGATGCAGCAAGTCTAATAATGAGTTTATTTTGGAAATTTTGTCTTTATTATCTGACCATCAACCAAAGAACAAAACCTCAGCCAAGGGCACTGAAGTTCAAGTCTAAGTTGTCCTGAGGGATTTGCTTTCTTTCCTGAATGATTTTTTTTAAAGCAGAAACTAATTTCTTAGGTTGTTTTAAATCTAACATGTAGAGCCAAGTTAGGAATCTGAGGCCATTTCTTTCTATGCAGAGATAATAGTTCTTTCTCCCTCCCATTTCCACAGCCTGAAACTAGTGCTCAGGCCGAGTCTAATTCCCATGGAACAGAGGCTGCTTGACTTATGGCATAGAAATGCTCTACAGAAGGCAGATGTTGAGCTTCTAGAAGGATTCTCCACTCTAAGAGTCAAGAGGCCCAAGGGACACATCCCTTTGCGCAGCAATGTCACTTTGGAGAGGTGTAGGCATTTTCAAAGGAGAGGATCCAGCCCTGCAGCTTCAGGCACATTTTTAGAGCTTGGAGCTGCTGCAAAGGCATCAGGGTTAAGGCTATTGATTCCTGCTAGGCTTCTGGACTCCAGCTAAGGTTAGCTAGGTGGGAGGAAGGATCAGTTTGCCTAGGAGGGAGTGCAGGAGGCCAGAGGCTCTGACACCAGATGCCTACACACCGACACACCCCTTCCTCTATTCATGCCACTAACCAGGGCAGAAATGCTGAGGGGCCATGGTGAGCAGTGGGGTTTTGTGCTTGAATGGATGGACTAGGTCAAGCCAGTGACTTTCAACAAAAGAATGGTGCTCTGAGCCTGGATGAGGGCTGCTACCCAGAAATCATTACTCCTCCCCTTTGGGAAGTACCTTGTATTCTAAAGGACCACCAGGGAGCTGGTTTACTCAAGTGCAGTGGTGCATGGGACAGTAGAGACTAATGGTGTGCATATGAGTATGTGTGTATAGACACACACACACACACACACACACTGAGAGAGACAGAGACAGAGAAGAGAGACACACAGAGAGAAACACACACACACTGAGAGAGATAAAGAGACAGAAGAGAGACACACAGAGAGAAACATACACAGAAAGAGAGAGAGAGAGAGAGTGAGTTGGAGTATGTGGAGACAGTATCTGCCTTTGAATATCTTTCTGAGTGACTCACACCAACTTTTTGTGGCATTCTAGAAACCAAAAGGCCAGAAATGGAGCTCAATTCTCTTTAGGATAAAGAAGCCATCAAATCAATTAAACATTTCTGCCTCACTCCTCTGCACCATGGAAGACCAACAGAAAATGATTATTTAAAGCAGAATGGGATAATTGGACTGTAGTGGCCACAAAAACATTGGCCTCGTGTTGTTTGGGTGTCTGACTTCAACATCTCTGTGCTGGAACTGTGTTAGTTTCAAATACATTCTGCCAATAACTCTGATATTTGAAACAATAGAAAACTGTGGTATTTGGTGTCTTCTTATTTAATTATTTGGTAAGTCATTCATTCCTTAGGAGGTTGCCCCCTTCCGAAGGAATTTCTGGTGCTGAAGGCAAGTTACCAAGGCACTGAGGGTAAGTACTTTCCTGAGTGCTTTGAAGATAGATTGTGGGTTACCTGGTCTAGTCACAAGCATTTTCCTATAACTACCACATTTCATTTCATTAATTTCAGGGTATATCATTTTTGTTTTGTTTTTCTATTTCAGTGTCTCAAAAAACATCATGGGTGTTGCAACACTATTTTTATGGGAATAATACAGCCCTCGGCAGGAATCATGGAGGGACTGAGAAGGGCAAGGAGGTAAGGCTGCAGGGCTTGTTAGAATCAGGTTAGGAAACAAAAGATGCACTGTTTTCTTTTCTTTCGCTTGCCAGCTGCTGAGAATTACCTGAATATTTGGATTCTGCCCATTGATATCAGCTTTGGAAAGATCTGGAAAGTTTGGTAGATCAAGGAGAAATGATCTGGGGCCGTCTCTTTGCAGTGAAGGATGCCCAGTCTCTTGAGGGAATCGCTGTCTAGGGGAGGGTTGGTGGATAACTTGGTGCTCCCCCGAGACTTCTTTGGACAGAGGAAAGCTGGTTTCTGATGTGGAATCACTCTCCAGGTTGAGGTTATTCTAAAACAGACAAATAGACAGACAAGTCATGAACAAATGCTTAGAAGGTAGGTGGTTAAAAGTGCTTGCTTCTCTTAACAGTCTATTAAATTAAAAGAAAGACAAGAACAATTTATCCCAGTGCCTTGAGTTAAACCTTTGTCTTAGTCACTGTTCTATTGCTGTGAAGAGGCACCATGACCAAGGCAACTCTTATAAAAACAAAGAATTTAATTAGGGCCTGGCTTACAGTTCTAGAAGGTTAGTCCATTATCATCATGGCGAGAAGCAGACGGGCATAGCATGGCAGTACCTGAGATCTTTACTTCCTAATCCACAGGCACCAGGCAGAGACACTGGGCCTAGCATGGACTTTTAAAACCTTAAAGCCCACTCCCAATATCCGACTTCCTCTAAGGCCATACCTACTCCAACAAGACCAAACCTCCCAATCTTTCCCATAATGTCAACCAACTAATGACTAAGCATTCAAATATATAAGCCAATGGGGACCATTCTTATTGAAACCACCATAGCCAGCATAGTATTCCCAATTCATTTCCATAGCACATGGGTTAGTTTCTCCATCTTTAAAGGTCAAGTCAGGAAATGTCTCCCAGTTTACTATTTATTAAACACCAAAGAGCATCAAAATAAGGAAGCTCTTTTGATGGAAAAGAGATACTCATATAAAGCTGGAACCAACTTATAGTTTATTCCTCACAGTATCAACTGGCTAATCACCATGGTTAACTATAGCCTTGACATCCAGTTTTGTTTCTTTGGTGAAAGCCATGAAGGAAAGATTTGATTAAATTGGATAAATGTTGAAGTTAAAGTATTGTGTACCATTCACCCACTGAATCTCTATTCACTCATCAACTCATTTATTGATTTCTGTTCAGTCATGCATTCTTGTCTATTCATCTACCCATTTATCCATAAATATATCTCTTTGATTTATGTCTTTCTACCTCTCCAATAAATAAATACCAACTACAAGCTAGGCATGAGATACATTAATAAATGAGATATGTATTATCTCATAGATACATATAATGCATAGATAATACAAAGATAGCTATGTGATATGTATTCTTTTGGAATGTACTTCTATGTGTAAAAAACAAAGACTATATAGACAAGTAAGACAAGAGACTACTGACACATTATCCAGGTAGACAGAGAACACCTCTTTGAGGAGGTAACAGCAGAGACAAGATCTGCTCAAGAGAAGGGGAAGGCCTGAGGTGATCCAGAGGCATGGCAAAAGATCAAATAAGATAGGACTTCTAGAGGAGGAAGTGACAGCTACTTTGAGGAACATAAAATCAGGAAGGCTGGGTGTAGAATGACAAAAGTTGAAGAACCACATGACAGAAGGATGAAGAGCTAGAGGAAAAAGTGACAAAAAGAAAACTCTGAAATTTAATGCCTTTGTTAAAATTGCAAGGCAAACGGTGTTCTTACCTAGTGAAAAATGTCCCAATTGTCAATGGGGAAACTTTTCTAAGGCAGCTGTCCCTGTTCTTTCACTCCCTCTGGAACACTCAGCGAAGGTATCTTCCATCCCTTCAGGGACAGTATTTTTATGTTTACTGGTGGAAGGAGATGTGGAGATAGAATTTCCTCAGTCTTTGGGTCAGCGGCTAATGCTGTTGTTATTGTTGGGCATGTTTTGAGGTTTGGGAGTTATGTTCCAGTATGTTGTCTCCACATGCACTCCCTGCCCCCACTACAGTGCTGTTGACCCAGCCAAACAGTTCTGTCCAGAGTAAAAACACTTCTGAATTTGAGTACCCAAGGTCATGAGCAGCCTGAGACTGAAACACACACAGACCACCTTTGTAAAAGTTTGAAGTGGCAAAGAGGAACTCGGTGAGTGTGTCTGTCACCTCTAAAGTGTGGAGTGAGAATTTGCTTTCATGTTTTCTCTTGTTTTTCTGTTTTGCTCAGGATATGTGGCCAAGTCAGTGTCTCTGTTAACCTTTCCAGCCACCTTTTTGCTACGGTTTCTGTTTCCTGGCATGATTGTAGAAGGAGTTGGATTAGTATTATGAGGCATTGCTCATTGCAGAAGATTCTAAATGTATTATTGTTTCATTGAGTTAGAAGGGGTGAGAAAGAAAGAGAGATAGAGAGGATAGAGGGAGAGAGAGAAAGAGGAAGAGAAAGAGAGAGAATAGAAGAGAACAGAGTTTTCTTCAACATGAAACCTCTCTATCCCCACCTCCCAAAAAGGAACCTAATGAGGTTGTGTCTGTGACTTTGTCACTGAACAATCAGCCCAACACTTCCTTGATGGTGTCAGAGTCCAGTTGGTGAGCCCTGATGGGTTTAGAGTCCAGTTGGCGATCCCTGATGGGGTTAGAGTCCAGATGGTGATCCCTGATGGGGTTAGAGTTCAGTTGGTGATCCCTGATGGGGTTAGAGTCCAGATGGTGATCCCTGATGGGGTCAGAGTCCAGTTGGTGATCCCTGATGGGGTTAGAGTCCAGCTGGTGATCCCTGATGGGGTTAGAGTACAACCGTTGATTCCTAATGGGGTTATGGTACAGTGATCCCTGGAGGTGTTAGAATATAGTTGGTAATCCCTGATGGTGTTTTAGAGTACAGTAGGTTCTCCCTGACAGTGTTAGAGTACAGTTGGTAATCCCTGATAGGGTTGCAGTACAGTTGGATTCTCCCTCTAGGTATGAGAATGTACACAGTTGTTTCTTCTGGAGAATTTCTTGTTGGGGACTCAGGCATATAAAT
Organism: Ellobius talpinus; assembly: GCA_001685095.1. Classification (NCBI taxonomy): domain Eukaryota; kingdom Metazoa; phylum Chordata; class Mammalia; order Rodentia; family Cricetidae; genus Ellobius; species Ellobius talpinus. The sequence goes on from LOJH01001654.1 coordinate 40,270, forward strand.
CACATAAGGGGCTTGGTATTTGCTTTCCAAATGCTTTTGGATTTTTGTAACTCAAGCCCCAGGTTTATGGTATCAACTGAACATGTTCTTAACTAGATCAAAACCAAAACTCTTTGTGTGAAGATGTAGCTCAGTAGCAGAGCATTTTCCTAGCACACTCAAGGTCCTACGTTCAATTCTCAGTATTGCAATATACATACAAACATACATACAAGCAATGACATATTCTTTTCACTACCAAATTTTGTATTTTTGAAGAGAATGGAAATGTATGTATGTGGCTAGTTGACATTTTACCTAGGTGTCTGAAAAGAAAAGGACTGAATTTAATTGATTTCTTTTTCGACTCTTGAATTTTTCTGATAGAAAATTTACCACCATAGAGTGTTTCCTGGCTTAGCTTCAAACCAAACAAACTCCTTCAACTTTCTATGGCATAATGCCCCTCCATGCAAAGCACAGCAGATAATCATAGTCCTATACTCTTCTAGTAAGATGGTCAGGAGTTGGACGGTATCTACACAATAAAAGAGAAATGCAAAGTTAGGACCTTTGACTGAGCAATCCAGGCCACAAGTACCTCTGCTGGGAATAGTTTGAGGGTTGGGGTTCAAGTATGTTTTGAATTGAGTCTTGCACAAAACTGTGGCATTGCTTCATCATTCCCCAACCACCCCATCCCCTAGACATTGGGATTCAACATTTGTAAAGTATTTGGAAGATTAGAATTAATAACTAAATGCTATTCACAGTCTCTGAAAATCTGAATTATGTTTGCACCTCTTTTAAATGTAGTTACCTTGACATCATGTTATGCCATGTTCCCAACTATTCAAAAACTGGAGATCTTGGAGTCAGGGAAGGGTATTTAACAATGGTCCTCTAAGGTGAAATGGAATTTAACTCTAGCAATAGCAAAATATGAAAGCACCCACTATTTTGGTGATCTGGGACAGGAGGATAATGGACATCCACTAACAGTACAAATACAACCTTTTTTTCATCTTAAAAGGACATGGGTCACATCTTCGTTGCAGAGTCCAGCTGATGACAACACTTGAGTTGTCACCATTAGATGTCTTACTCATTAGATGTCCTACTTAAATTACTATAACAGGGGAAACTGTAAAAAAGAGCTATATTTAGACAAACAAACACTCTTTTCTGGAGATGGTAGCTTGGAGGTGTGGTGTGGGAGAATTGTCTGTATTCTGTAAATTGTATTTTAAATAAACGCTGATTGGCTGATAGCCAGGCAGGAAGTATAGGAAGGAAAACCAGACAGGAAGTAGAGGTGTGGCAATGAGAACAGGAGTATTCCGGGAAGAAGGAAGCTCTTTCCGGAGTTCTGCCCAGACCACCGAAGAAGCAGGATGTGATTGCCCCACTGAAAAAGGTACTGAGCCATGTGGCTAACATATACTAGACTAGAATAATGGGTTAATATAAGCTACAAGAGCTATTAAGAAGCCTGAGCTAATGGGCCAATCAATTTATAACCTAATGTAGACTCTTTGGGGGCTAAACGGCTGTGGGAACTGGGCAGGACAGAAACCCCAACAATCAGCCCCTCCTGCTACAGAGGTGTCCAGGAATTTAAGACAAGAGATGCTCCATTCTTTCTGAGATGTCATTTTTTTTTGTCTGTATTGAAGTGACACAAGGGCCTGCCTGCTCAGTATGGGGACATGTTCCCTTCTCCATGGTCTGCCTGTAATCTGTGACCTTCCATTGGCAATGCTGTATCCCATTCCCAGTAGTCATTCTCCCTTGGTGGTCCTAATGGTAGAGCTATTCGTCCTACTGAAAATGAAAACAGGAGAACTGAACTTGAGGCAGGTGATCTAGGTGGGTCAAATTAGCTACGGCTTCACACTTTCCACCTTTGGGCATAGGAACTCCTTCACTTTTCTACAAGTATTTGAGAGCATGGTTTTAAAAACATCAGGCTCTTGCAGGTTAGTGTTTAACATTTAAATAACTGTCACAGCTCTATCTAATTGTTATTGATTAATTTAGTAATTATTGAATTACTTGATTCATCTAGGAAGCAAGAGCTGATGCAGAGGCCAAGGAGGGGTGCTGCTTACTGGCTTACAGAATCCAGGACTACCCGGCCAGGGGTGGTCCCATGCTTTCTTACAGAATCCAGGACTACCCGGCCAGGGGTGGTCCCAAGCACAATGGGCTGGCCTCTTCTCGTATGAATCAATTAGTCAATAATTAATAAATTCATCAATAAAAGTTAATCAAATAAATAAGAAAATGTCCTCTAGTCAGACCTAATGGAGGCATTTCTCAACTGAGGATCTTTCTTCTTTGGTGGTTCTAGCTTGTATCAAGTTGACATAGAAATAGCCAGCACAGTAATGCTACAGTAGCAGTAGCAGTGTCCTCTTCTGTAAAATCTATTGTAGTTTTAGAACTGTGACAAGGATTTAAATATGAAACTCTCTGCTTTATTGGTTTATGTGTCAGCTTTTAAACCATGTGTTTGGGTAGGTTGAAAAAAAAATTCCTATCCTCTGTCATTTGTAGAAATCCTGATGGAAATCACAGAACTGCATTCACTGAGATTAGCTAAGCAAAGGAAGGCAGATGTTACCTGTTGGTGCTCATTTGTGGAAGTTAAAAAATATTAATCTCAATGATGTAGTGAGTGTGCTGGTTGCCAGAGACTGGAAAGGTTAGGGAGTGAGTACCAGGAGAGCTTAAATAATGGGTGCATAAATGTAATTGAGAGGACAAATTAGGTCTGTTGTTTAACAGCATGGGAGGGTAACAATAATCTCTAATAATTTATCATATGTTTCAAAATAACTAGAATAGTTCAAAAATTCCTAAAATATAAACATGATACATGAAAAATATTTGAGGCTAATTATCATGAACTTATCATTTCATATGACATACATACTTTGAATTATCATACTGTCCTCTATAAGTATGCACAATGTTATATATATTAATAAAATCAAATGATTAAAGGCAGGGGAACCATGATAAGAATATGCTACATGAAAAAATATTTCCAATATAAAGAAAAAAAACCTATTTAGCTAATTAACCATGTTGAGTTTTTGATCCTTGTGATTGAACTCAATCCTTAAATGACAGAATTATTGGCAGAGCATAAAATGAAATGTGACTAAATTCCTTGGCAGCCAGTTATAGATACTGGGCTCTACAACCTCCCGGATCACCCCGTTCCAAATCTGCAGCCCTCTACAGATATTACTGAATCGTCACTGTTTCTACATTTTCATATTACATTCCTCCAATCTTGCTGGCTGTGCTACATAGCCTTTCCTTTAAATTGTACTAGAGTGCTCTTGGTAATGTTCAAGGGTTTGTCCTCATCAAATGAACCAGAGCTTCTTGCACAAACGGCCGAGCCAAGAGCTTGGGAATAGACAGTGCACTTGAGTTTGGAATATTTTGTGGTGTCAGACAGCAAAGACATTTTCAGTGCCTAACTGGGTTCTCTTGGGTAAAAAACAAACAAACAAAAAACAAGAACTGGCTTAAAGGGCTCCTAGTTAGATCAGACAATTTGGGTATCAAAAAACAAAACCAAAACTACATGACTGATGCATACCGAGTCTGAAAGTGTACGAGCATATAACAGAACCTATATAGAAAAATCCCAGAAAAAAATGACTATCATTATTTGAAGTAGCTAGAATTAAGCTCTGCGGGGGTAATTTGTGAACTGAGATCAAAAGGAAATAAAAGTGAACAGGTGAAGGGAACGAGAAAGTGGGGTGGTGAGCCAGGAAGACACAAGCCTGCCGTGGACAGAATCTACTTTGTCATATCCGCAAGAGTTCAGAACTGAGAGGAGACACCTCACAGCCCTACGGTAACATAGCTGGACAGTGTACATACCAGTTTGGCTTGTGACTTTTTCCGCTAGGTGACACTTCACTGGTGGCATTCTCCAAGTCGGTTGAGGGCTTGTGGGAGCTGTGTGGTACTTGGATTACCTTAACCCTCCCGTATCTTCTATTTCTCTTTGCTCTCCCAACCTGGTCCTGCATTCCCCTGGGACAGTTTATAGTGAGATGAACAAGAGTGTTTTCTGGGACAATGTTTAAGATAAACCATATGTTTTTATCATTGCGCTCCTTATACTGAGTATGTTATGTGTACAAGATGAAGAATATCCAGAGGCAGCATTCTGCCGCTGTGTGCTCAAGCTGCTCATTGTGACTTCCTTGTGGCCAAGGTGGATTACCACAACCACATCAATGGCCAGAGTGTCCCAGCTGATCATTTGCTGCAGGCAATAAATACCAGGGAGAAAGAATAATGCTCTTTGGACAACAAACCACAGGAGCCATGTGACAATGATCATCTAGCGAGGAGGATGATCACAGGAGACAGGAACAACGTAAGGAAATGGTCAGTGGCTCCGGTTTTTGGAGAAATCACCTACGCCGTGTGGTCCCCCTCTGCGAACAGCACCCATTCCACTCAACAGACACCAGCCAAAGGCTATTGTGTGAAAAACAGGCTTCTCTGACCCCTCCCTGAGCCTCCAAGAGAGGCACGTGCTGGTAACAAACTGGCTGACTAGAAACATTTTAGTGCTTTTCCTTTTTAAGGCTGTGGAAACTATTCCCAGATTAATACAAGCAGGCAGGCTGACTTCTCAGAGTTAGGCTAGACGGCAAATTTCTGGGGGGGGCAAAGAAGGCTGTATCTGCGATCTTTGAGGCCCATCCCCCAATTCCAACTGGTAAAGGGGCGCCAAATAAGTACTACTTAATGATAATGATTGCTATGTCTTGATAGATTTTGTTTTAATTAGGCGCAGGCTGTTTGGCCTCATTACTCCTAACGTAGCTTTAATGTGGGATTCTAAAGGAAAAAAAGAATCTCAGAATCTTCTATTGAAGATATTAAAGAAGATATTATTAGCAATGCATTTGGTCTCACAGGCTTTGAACAGCAAACAACAGAGATTGTAATTAACATCACTGTAGTCTCTCTCCTGAAAACACACTAACAATATAGCTAATTAGCAATATATCCTCATTTGCAGCTGGACATCTGCATATTATTATCAACAATGCTTGTTTCCTTTTTCCAGATTAAAGGAAGCCATGCTGCACCCAGGCATATGGCTACACTTCTTCCGTAGCTCTGCTTTCTTGTACCCGGGATAATCATACTGGGTTTTATTTATTTAATTTTCTTTTTTATCTGTGCTGGGCATCGATTTTGTCTGGAAAACTTCCACACATCTAAAAATAAGTTCAAGAATGTCACGGGTGGGGTTTCAAAGGGAAGAGCAAAAGTTCTCCATTTTGGGAGACAAAAGAATAAAGGACACACTGATTATCTTCACACATGAGTGAAGAGCAAGTACTCCTGGGGAGAGAAAAGCCAGAGAAGGAATAACATGAGTTTGGGATCTCGGGTATCTCTTTCTCCAAGGGGCACACTTGTTCTTGGTGCCCAAGGAAATGGATAGGATGGAGGTGGGTACTCTGCAAGTGGCAGCAGTGGGTGCTGGGAAGAGGCCATCGAGACCCACTGGGGAGACATCGTTCTATCTGGATGTGAGGATACAAAGGGTGACTGACTTCTATTCTTGCTGTACCTGCATGCTCTGATGGTCACTCCCCTGCAAGCTGCAGGGATGAAATAATAGTTACATCATCAATGCCCTTATTCCAAACCAAGTGTAAAAATGCAATGACTCTTTAGAGACTATTCTGGCAGAGAGGAGATGGCCAGACATGTGCTTTGTTAGGGGAGCCCGAAGACAACCCTGGAAGTTGGTGACACAGTCACATCATGTTTCAAGAAGGCAGGAGTGTCACAGTCCTGGCTGGGAACCAATAGAGCCTTCTGTTTAAAGTCTGACTAATAGCTGAGGAATCTCTGGCTGTGGTGGCAGAATATATGAGAAGGATGTTTACTTTAGGGCATGGGAATGACCTCACTTCTGATCTCAGGCTCTGCTTTAGAAGAGATGAAGGATAGTCAGTTCTCAGGACTGGGGCAGGAATTGGCTCTCTTGGGGAAGGGGCTGCCCAACTCTGTGCATCTTTTCTAAAGCTTCTGGGCCAGCTGGCAAAATGGAAGTCAGCATGTTGCTGATTTATCTCTAATACTTCTATACTGCTTTGATCTTAAAACTGCGTAGATTATTAGTGCCGTTTCAAGTTGTGTTTTCTCCGTCGCTGGCACAGAAAACAGAGGGGTAATTTTTCCAGGACCCTCTTCTTTTATGTTCTGTTAGTTAAAAACTGAACTGAAATCACCCTTTCAACTCTAAGATAACATATAAGACATAATTACAAGGATGGAAAGCCAGTTTTTCCAGAAAAGAATCTTTACCATGCTGTAAAACATCAATGAAAATATCAGGTGGAAATTTTGTATTTTCTAGAGTCCTCCTTAGGGGTAGGTAGACAAACCTGGATAATAAAGCTGGCTCTCATGGAGCCATGTCCCTGATTACTCAAATTTGAGGCCAGACCTAATTGCCAAGGGCTATAATGGATAGGCCTGGGCTGTCCACCAGGGGGCTTCAGTCACTGCTTTTTGGTCACACTGGAGCTCAGCATCCTCTCAATGTTGCACTCTGAGCAAATGAATGTTACTGAGTATGTATTATTGGTGATATTCCAAGTTGTGCTTTCTCTATTGCTAGGATAGAAGACACAGTGATTCTATACATTTTAGATATGCCTAAGGCTCAGAGACAATTACAGAAGAGGGAGTGGAAACATTGTAAGAATTACAGGACCAGAACATTTTCTGCTGTTAATGTCTGAATGTAAAAGAGAATCTGTGCCAATAACATTTCAACAATACGGTTGCCCAAGCAAGACATGCATAATGACAACACCACTTGACATACCAACACAGATAGGAGAAATCTCACAAGATGCTCCCCTAGATAAAGATCTATAGGCAATCAATGATGAGAGAGAGGGCAGAGAGAGAGAGAGAGAGAGAGAGAGAGAGAGAGAGAGAGAGAGAGANAATGAGAATCAGTCCTCTTCAGGGATGAGCTGGCTGACAGGTTATCTAATCAGTGATCAGTCCCAAACACATGCACATATGAGTAACAGTAAATGGACTCGGTAGGTTCTGTGTTTGTGTGTAAATAATGACAAAGAAGAACTCATGGAATTGAGAGGACATGTGGAGGACATTGACAGAGTTGGAGAGGGAGAGGTAGAAACACAATATTCATAAATAAAAATTCTCAAAAAATATTTAAAAAGAAAAAAAACAGAGTGATTATCTCGACTAGTGGTTCTCAACCTTCCTAAACACTGAGACCCTTTAACAGAGTTATGGTGACCCCCAATCATAAAATTATTTCATTGCTGCCTCATAACTGTAATTTTGCTACTGTTATGCATCGTAATGTAAATATCTGTGTTTTAAACAGTTTTACACTACCCATATGAAAGGGTCATTCAGTCCCCAAAGGGGTTGCAACCTATAGGCTGAGAACCACTGATCTGGACCCATTTCCAGGACCCAGCTTGAAGAGGCCCTAATCAGTGTGTTCAGGTGCTGGCTAGTGTCTGTCAACTCGATGTGAACCAGAATCGCCTGGGAATCTCAATTGAGGAACTGCCTCCAACAGACTGGCTTGTGGGAATATCTGGGCGGGCATTTTCTTCACTGCTAATTACATATGAGGGCCAAACACACTGTGGGCAGTACCATCCCTGGGCAGGTGATCTCGGATGGGTAAGAAAGGTAACTGAGCAAGCCAGGGGAAGCAAGCTGTCAAGCAACACTTCTCCATGGTGTCTGCTTCAGTTCCTGTCTGCAGGCTCATGCCTTGCATGTCTATCCAGGCCTCCCTAAATGAACTGTGAAGTGGAAGATGTAAGAAACTTTTCCTCCCTGCCTTAGTTCAGGTTTTTATTGCTGTGAAGAGACATGATGACCATGACAACTCTTATAAAGGAAGACATTTAATTGGGGAGCCTTACAATTTCAGAGGTTTAGTCCATAAAATCATTATGGAGGGGCATGGAGGTACGCAGGCAGACGTGGTGAGAGAAGGTGTTGAGAGTTGTACGTCGTGATCCACAGGCAACAGGAAGTGAACTCTGTGTCACAATGGGCATAGCTTGAGCTTAGGAGACCTCAAAGCCCACTCCTACAATGACACATTTCTTCCAACAAGGCCATACCTGCTCCAACAAAACAACACCTCTTAATAGTGCCACTCCCAATGCTGGGGCATTGTCTTTGAAACCACCACACTCCCCAAGTTGGTTTTGGTCTTGATGTTTATTACAGCAACAGAAAAGTAAATTAGGACAGCAGGTACCAAGTATCCAAATCCAGCTTTGACCAGGAGAAGGGGTCCAGCAGGTTAAGGAGGCTCAGGCAGTGAGTCAGTATCTCCCAGATGGAATGAAGAGTATCAAGGATCCAGGTCAAAGCTGGATTCTGATTTTGGAAGGGAAATCCCAGAAGGTAAGCCAGATCACCTAGAATGCTGGTTCAGACTGAGGCTGGCCTTGCCCAGGAAATGTACTGATTAAGAAGGTGGAGTCTTCTCAACACTTGAAGTCAACACTTTTTACTTCTAGAAATCTCTCCAGTCCAAGTACCTATAAATAGATTTTTAAAAGGAATGGAACCCTACTTGCGCTAACGTGGGGCAGCTACATCCACATAAAACCTGAGAGAGCATGGAAAAAAATTCTAGACACAAAAAATAACAGAGGTTAACACAGCTTTTTGGTAGTCGCAATTTTTTTTTTCTGGATGGGCTCTGTTTGCTGGTGACAAGCAGGAGCACCATAGCTCCTTTAAGAGAGGTCTTACTGATTCAGCATTAGCAAAAAACAGCTTGGCTTCTTTAAGAAATGGCGGCTTCCTGGTTTGTGCTACTTGCATGAACAGCTCTGGCTCTTTCAGGAGGCCAAGCACTCAAATGGGGTCTGTGAGCAGTGTGTTACAAATTGTTTAATGGTGACATAAACCTGCTGCAACCCTGGAGCTGGGACAGTGTGCATGGCTCTCAGAAACACTGAACATGCTTCTGCCATGTTAGACTGAGCAGAGCTAACAGACAGGGCCACAGAGTTGGTCCTAGCCATGGCCACTTAGTATTTAAAAGAAAAAAAAAAGCACTCCTGGTCAGAAAATACTTACAGATACACACACAATAAAGACAGATTCAGATGAAAAAGATGTCTAAATGAGTTACAGTGCTGGATAAATATGCATAGGCTTGGGAGAGAGAGGAAAAAGAGTATAGACAGTTATAATACAAAAGAATACAGACAGTTATAGATCAAAGGCATAGAGATAATGAAATAAATACTAAACTTGTAGAAAAAGTAATAGAGTAAGAAAAATAAAACGTGTAAAGATGGAATACACACAGAGTCTGGATTATATATATATTATTTATATATATATATATTTTATATATATATTATTTTTTCTTTGAATTTTTTGATTACAGAGAGAT
>LOJH01001655.1:9174-20197 GCA_001685095.1 Ellobius talpinus
CTTACTGTATATTGTTTTTCTTGTACTATTGTAACTTTTTTATTTTAGACAAAAAGAGGAAGTGTGATATTTCATTTGTGTTCTAACAAATAAAGCTTTCCTGAAGATCAGAGTGTGGAGTTAGCCACTAGTTAACCATAGAAGCCAGGCAGTGGTGGCATGCACCTTTGGTACCAGTACAAGGGAGGCACACACCTATAATCCCAGCACTAGGAAGTGATATGGCTGGGTGGAGAGAGGAATATAAGGCAGGAAGAGACAAAATCCTGGCCCTTTTCAATCTGAAGATTTTGTAGAGGTAAGAACTTTAGTGGCTGGCTTCTCTGCTTCTCTGATCTTTCATCTTTTGCCCCTAATATCTGACTCTGGGTTTTTATTATTAAGACCAATTAGATTTGTGGTACACCTCCCCCAACCCTTCCAGAACTCCTCTACCTTACATACCCAACTTTATTCTCTGTGTGTGTGTGTGTGTGTGTACAGCACAAAAAGTCAAAGAAAGGCCAAATACAAATAAGACAAAATGTCTATGGTAAAACCATGGAGTTTGTTTTGTGTTAGCCAACTACTCCTAGGCATGGGGCCTAACCTGAAGTGCAGCTGGTACACCTAATGAGATGTGAGACTACAATGGAGAATACTCATTTTCTCTTTGCCACCAGAGATTAATTGCAATTACAGATTTTTGTTTTGGGAAAGTACCCCATGTTTAGTTTCCTCTCTCAGGGCTGGAACCCCATCTTGGCTTGAACCTGTACAGGTCCTGTGCATGCTTTTACAGTCTCTGTGAGTTCATATGTTCATCAGTTCTGTTGTGTCTGGAAGACACTATTTCCTTGGAGTCATCCATCACTTCTGGCTTTTAAATTTCTGCCTCTTCTTCTGCATGGATCCCTGAGCCATTGAAGGGAGGGTTTGATGAAAATATTTTATTTAGGACCAGGTGCTCCAAAATCTCTCACTCTCTAAAAAAAATGTTCATTTGTGAGTGTGTTAATTCTCATCTACTACAATAATAAACTTCTCTGATGATAGCTAAATGAGGCACTCATCTATGTGCATAGAAATATTCCATTAGGAGCCATCGAATTACTATGTTCCTTTAGCAAAACAATAATAGGTTTTCCCCTGAGGGTCATAACCTATCTAGTCTCAGGTTGTTGTCTACTTTAGCAGTGTCATATATTGGTTCTATTTCATGGAGTTGGAACTTAAACTCAATCAAAAAGTTGCTGCTTACTCCCATATTTGTGTCACTATTGCACCAGTTTTCCTTGTACACAGGTACTGTTGTGGCCTCAGGCTTTGTAGCTTGGTAATGCTAATGATTATCTTTCCCCTCTGGCAGTTGCAGAGAACCTTTCAGTACCAAGAATGCTAGTCAGTAGGAGTAATGCTTCTAGTTAGGCACCAATTCAACTTCTCCATGTTCAGTGGCATAAGTAAGCATTGTCTTCAGCAATAGAGTCTTACCATCAGACTGAGAGCAACCAATAACCTTGGCTTTAAACTGTGATATTTGAGGTGTCCAATAAGACCCCTTTGGCCAGTGACTCACTAAGATGTAGCCCATTCCTTGTACTTGGTAAAATTAAGATGTCTAGTTGGAGCTTTATCTCCCCTAAAATTTGGTGACTACATATAGATTTCTTTTAAACATGTCTGTATTTTAGGACACCTCTGGGTTACCTCAGTCAGCATGTTTTTCCATCTCCATCCATTTACCTACAAATACAATTTTTCTTAACAGATGAATAGTATTCTGTTATGCAAATGTGCCACATTTTCATTATCCATTCATCAGTTAATAGACATCTAAGATGTTTCCAATGTCTGGCTATTACGAATAACTCAGCAATAAACATGGATGAGCAAGTATCTCTGTAGTAGGAACATAGAGTCCTTTGGGTATATGCCCCAAGAGTTGTACAGCTGGGTCTTGAGGTAGACCTATTCTCTTTCCTGAGGAACTGCCACAAAGATTTTCATAATGGCAGTATGAGTATGTTCTCCTACCAAAAATGAATAAATTTCCCCCTTTCCCTACATCCTTGCCAGCATGAGATGTTTTATTAGTCAGTGTTCTCTAGAGGAACAGAATTTATAGAAAAAAATAAATACACACACTATATTTATAATTAGTCTTAGAGTTTCTGTTGCTGTATACTTCCACATCATAGCTCATCACTGAAGGAACTCTGGACAGGAATTGAAACAGGGCAAGATCCTGGAGGCAGGAGCTGGTACAGAGGCCATGGTGGGGTGCTGTTTAGTGGCTTGCTTAGTCTGCTTTCTTATAGAAACCAGGGCAACCAGCCAGAAATGACACCACCATCAGTGGACTGGACCTTCTTCCATCAATCACTAATTAATAAAATACCCTACAGGCTTACTGCATCCTGATCTTATGGAGGAACTTTCTTAATTGTAGGTGCCCTCCTCTCTGGAGATTTTAGCTTTTGTAAAGTTAATATAACACTACCCAGCATATATATCACAACCTACCTGTGGTCATGGGCAATACAATCCCGTATTCATAAATGTTAGGACCTTGTAGGAAGCCAAAGGCCATTTTTTTGGAAGTTGATAGGTCCTGAGGAGTAAGGTTATCTGGAACATCAATGTTCCAGACTCAGGTTAAGAAATTTTCTATCTGTGCTGTCTCGTTTTACATCAACTTGACACAGTTGAGTTACTGGATAGGAAGGAGTCTTGACTGAGAAAACGCCTCCATAAGAATGGACTGTAGGCAAGCCTGTAGGGCATTTTATTAACTACTGATTGATTAGGGCGACAGCTCATTGTGGGTATGGTCACCCCTGGGCAGGTGATCCTAGGTTCTCTAAGAAGCAGGATGAGCAAGCTATGGAAAGCCAAGCAGTAAGCAACACCCTTCCATGGCTTCTGCATCAACCCCTGCCTCCAGGTTCCTGCCCTGTCTGAGTTCCTGTCCTGACTTTCTTGTATGATGAACAGGGATGTGAAAGTGTAAGTCAAATAAATCCTTTCCTGCCCATGTTGCTTTGCTCATGATGTTTTATAACATCAATAGTAACCCTAACCAAGCTATCCAAAAGATATCTATATGTAGGGTCATATGACCTATTACCTAACCAAGACTATCCAAAAGATACCTGCACATAGGGTCATCTGGCCCATCAGCCCAACTCATCCCAAATCTTGACTCCCCCAGAACATGAGCCCTCTAAGGTGGTAAACCCTGAAACTCCAATTTCCCCAGGAACTCCCTTAGCAACTTTGAGGACAAAAGTCAAGGAAGTAACAGATGCCATCACCTCAATGTTCGGAATGCTAGAAAGGGTATATTCATTTCTTACATTCTTAGCCAGATGTAGGTCAGGACTGCTGAACCCCAGACCCCATATTGGGATTAAAACAAATCAAATAATAAGCTCAATTTCCAACTCTAACTGCTGCAAAATGGGACCAACCTAAGCTCACCCTGGGCAATCTCCAAGGGAAGGGTGACTATTTAATGTCGCCGAGATACCTCCTAGAAAAATCCCCCAATGCGGATTCTTATAGATATACACAGCAGCTAACCTCAGAAATGGCAGTTGAATGTATTCCTGGGCCCCAGAGACTTCCTGACTTGCTTTCACTAATTATTTAACCCAGTGTACTAGAGGAGACCCCACTCCTTTGCATCCTTGTGTCTGTTATACCACAGATATTCATCTATTCTTTTTTTAAAAAAAAAAAGGACAGGCCAACCTAAATCTAGATTCTGGGCTTCCCTATGCCCTAAAGGTTTCCCCACTCTCATTTTCCTGCTGATAAGGGCAAGCACTGTGGGCTCCACTGAAGTTAGAATTTCAGCCCGAGTTACGGGGGATGAAAAATCTTAAGGAACTCAGCGCTCAGATAGACATAGACCTGAGTCATCTGGACAATTCAGTTTCCTGTTTGAAAGTGCAATTAGATTCTGTAGCCAGGGTTGTTGTTCAAAATTAAAAGGTATTTGACGTCCTCTTTGTGAAACAAGAAAGTCTTTGAATGACACCTGGAGAAACTTGTTGCTTCTATACCTATTAATAAGGGATGATTAGAGAGAAAGTTTTACAATGGTCAGAGATGACCTTTTAAAAAGAAAAATGTGACATCGAGATTCCAACAGTTGGTCAGACAGAGGTGGCATAAGTCTTTAATCTCAGTGCTCAGGAGGCAGAGGAAGGCAGATCTCTGAGTTTGAGGCCAGCCTGGTCTACAAAGTGTGTTCCAGGACAGCCAGAGATACACCGAGAAACACTGTCTTGAAAAAACAAACATAATATTCTAAAAATTGGTATCAATCTTTGTTCTCCTTGTACCCCCAGTTAATTATTCTACTTAACCGTGGCTGGGTCAATAATCCTTTTGTTTCTTGTCCTCACTATTAAGACCTTGCTTGCCCATCTGCCTACTTAGCTACGAAAAACAGAAGGTAAAATCTGTTAACTACTAGCTAAAGAGATGATATAACTCACTGCCCCCAGATGAAGCCATTATTTGACTCATGTCCAAGGAACTGGTGGGGAATGCAACAGGCCCTAGGACCTTAGTAGAACTGAGCACAACTGATGCCAATAAAAACCCCGTTTAGGCCTTGTAACCCAGCATGCAGAAGCACCTGTCAAATCAGGAAGAAAGGTTAAGTCCCTAAATGTACTAACCTTGCTTTTTGGCTTCTGTAGCTCCACTTCTTGCTAGCTGTTCTTGTTAACTGAAATGTTTGTTAACATGGTGTAGTTTTGTGTTTAAAAAGCCAAGAACAGTAAGGATTGGGGCTGCACACTTTCGGCAAGTTCCTCCTGCAGCCACCCACCAGCTAAAAAGGCTTTCTGATTGGCTTAAGAGTCCATGTGTTCTCTGAAGGTGTTACCTTGCAACAGTCCTGTTTATTAACTGTTGTTCTTAGTGTCTGTATTAACGGTATCTTGTTCAGAAAGACTTTTCCTGTGCCAATCAGTTCAAGTCTGTTCCCCACTTTCTTTTCTATCAGATTGAGGTCCTATGGTCTTATGTTGGTGGTCTTTCTCATCCATTGAAAGTGATTTTGTGCATGGTGATAAATATGGATTTATTTTCATTCTTTTACATGCAGCCATCAAGTTTGACAAGCACAATTTATTAAACATGCTGCTTTTTATTACTGTAACTCTGTAGTACAATGCAAGATTGGGAATGATGATACCTCCAACAATCCTTTTATTATTCAGATTGTTTAACTATCCTGAGTATTTGTTGTTGTTTCCATATAAAGTTGAAGTTTTTTTTCAATTTCTGTGAAGAATTGTGTTGGAATTTTGATGAGGGTTGCATTGAATCTGTAGATGGATTTTGCTATAATGGTCATTTTCACAATATTAATCCTACCTGTTCATGAGCCTGGAATATCTTTTCCATATTCTGATATCTTTTCAATTTCTTTCTTCGATGTCTTAACATTTTTATTATACAAGTCTTTTACTCCCCTGGCTAGAGTTATCACAAGGTGTTTTTTTTCAGCCTATTGTGACAAGTACTGTTTCCCTGATTTCTTTCTCAGTCCATTTGTCATTTGTATACAGGAAGGCTACTGAGTTTTTGTGTGTTAATTTTATATACTGCTGCTCATCTGAAAGTGTTTGTCAGGTATAAAAGCTTCCTAATGGAGTTTTAGAGTCTCATATATAAAATTATATCATCTGAAAATTAATATACTTTGACTTCTTTCTTTCCTTGCTGTAAATTATCTTTATTATGTTGAGGCATTTTCCTTGTATCCCTAGTTTCTCCAGGAATTTTACCATGAGAATATGTGGAAATTTGTCAAAGGCCTTTTCTTCATCAAATAATATTATCATGAGTATTTTTGTTTTTTTTCTTTCTGTTTGATTGCTAAAATATTTTCTCTGCCTTTGCCCTCACTTTCTTCTCCTTACTCTTTAACTACTAAGTTTTAGTGTTTTCATTGCATCCCAGATTTCCTGGGTGTTTTGTGCTTGAATTATTTTATATCTAACATTTCTCTATCTGAGCTATCCATTTATTGTCTTCATTCTACTTTGTTTTTAAGAACTGAAATTCTTGCCAGGAAGTAGTGGTTCACACCTTTAATCTCTGCACTCGGGAAGCAGAGCTAGGCAGGTCTCTGTGAGTTCAAGGCCAGCCTGGTCTATTGAGTGAATTCCAGGACAGCCAGGGCAACAGAGAGAATCCCTGTCTTTAAAAAAAAATGAAATACTCTCTTCCATGTCTTTAAATTTTTGGTGGTGCCTAAAACCACTTAGGTTTTTGTTTGATATCTTAAGCTTTTTTTATATCTAGCTTTATTCCAGTTTGGTTTTCTTTAGTGGTTCTATTTCTTTGTTAAATTCTACTTTCATATCTTAAAATGTTTTCATTATGTAATTCAAATGTTTGTGTTTTCATAAAGGGAGTTATTCACCTCCTCTTTTAGGTCCTTGAGATTGTGTTTTGAAGTCCTTGCCTTGTGCTTCATCTAGTTTTTTTTTTTCTGGACTTACTTCATGCAATAGGACTGCCAGCTTCTGGAGGAGGCATGATGTCTTTGCTGCTCATATTTGGCATCTAGAATTTGTTCTAGAATCTAGGCATCTGGGGTTATGATGTTTGTGATGAGCAGAACAAACTCCATTTTGAGAAAGAACCCCATTTTAGATAGGACCTAACTAGGGGGGTAAATGCAGCCCAGCAAGTCATAAACATTCCCAAGAACTGTGCCTGCCTTGGTTAAAGTGACCCACCAGGGCGTCCAAACAACATCTGTTTGCTTCAAACATCCTGTAGGTATCTGATTAACCACTGTTTTAAAATTTTTGTCTGCTGACAGTCACTGTTTTGAAATTCCCCTATGCCCCAACCAATGAATTCAAAAGTTGTATACTTTTACCCAATCCTGAAATGCCAAGGCTTGTGCCACCCTGCCTGAAGTTTTTCCCATTAAAATCCCCTTGCCCTGAAACCTCGAGGACATTCTCCCCCACCCGCTGGGGTGGTGTGTTGGATTGCAGTCCGAGTTAACTTGTCATCAGTAAATTTCAGTGTGTTTGCATTGGATACCAGCTTGGTGGTGGTCTTGTTTGGGGGTCCTGTGATGCAGGCACAACATTTGAAATATTTCTTGGTGTAGGTATATGGTCTTGTCTTTGTTGAGTGTCCTGGTCTTTGGTTGCTATTGTCCGCTCTGGATTATAACCAAGTTTCCATGGCTGTGGAGTTTCTGTGGGTTGGTTGGTGACAACAGGAAATTGAGATAAGCTGGGAGGGAAGCCTGAGGCGGGGGAAGCAGGAAAGAGCTAGGAGAACCTGGTTCTGCACCATGAGGTGGAGTGTCCAGGGAATGGAGATAGAGTGGGAGGAAGGACTTTTGCAAGCAGGCTGGAACGAGACTAATAGTAGCTTTGAAGAAACTGGAAAGAGCTGGGTGACCACAGATTATCAGATTTTTTTTAGATTCATTTTTGTTTCTGTAGTAAAAAGACATTTCGAGTATTATAATTATTTCAAGGATATGTGGTATTCTGTCAATCTTAGAATTCATTGTAATGCATAAATCAGAATAGTTGTTCAGAATAAGTTCTCTTTGATAGTTACACATCTTAACTGAAGCACAGTGGTAGTAACAGGAGCCACAGACATCAACATAGACCCTGGCTGTAGGAGGGCTACAGACTAGCAAAAGCCACAAGGATGCCATGGGTGTGATCATTTGTAATTCAGCTGCATAACACACCGCAGCTTCCAATGCCATAAAAAGAAATAAAGAGATGATGGATAGGTAGGAAAGATAGAGGAATAAAATGTTCTTGTTTTTCTTTATTGGGGGCAAGGACACTTTTGTGTATTGTGTGATCCATTTGTAGTTGTTTTCTGCATGATAAGATATAAGGATCTAATTTATTTTTCTATATGTTGCTCTCCAATTTGACCAACTGTAAGACCTTCAAGTCACACAAATGGCCGGGTCCCTCCCCGGAGGACCTCTAACTGCCAAGTTCCACCCATAGAACACTCTTAACTGCCCTAACCCTGCTCCCATCCTACAGCATAAAAAGCCCAATCTCTGAATGTAAATCCCACCAATCTCCACCCAGGAAAGTTTCACCTTGAAAGTTCCACCCTCTTCCCAAGAAACTCTATATAAGCCCTGTGTCCTGTTCAGTTTGCTGCTGTTTCTTGCCCGAGCAGAGGCAATCACCCTCCTGGGTTTTTTTTCTTCCCAATAAACCTCTTGTGTGAGGTTTGTTGTGCGGTGTGACTTTGTGGTATTCCTTGGCTCCCAGGCTCCTTTTCCATCTGAGCTGTAATGCTTACACAAGCACTGTTCGTTGATTACAATGTCTTTAATCCAGTGTTTTGTTTTGGTTTTTGCTTCTTTGTAAAAAAAAAAAAAATCAGGTGGCTTTGGGTGTGTGGATTTATATCTGGGTCCATTTTATTCCATGGATTAATGTCTATTTTTATGCTATTACTATGGTGTTTTCTTGACTATTTCCTTTACTTTCATACTGTAGTATGACAAAACAGGAATAATGATACCTAGTTAGTAGTTCAGTATTGCTTTGAATAATCTAGAGGCTTTGTGTTTCTAAATGAAATTGAAAGCTTTTTATTTTGTTTCTGTTTTGTTTGTTTTTGTTTTGAGACAGTTTTTCTGTGCTGCGTGTCCTGGAACTCACTCTGTAGGCCAACTTGGCCTCTACACAGAGACCTGCCTGCCTCTGCATCCCAAATGCTGGGATTGAAAGTATGAACCACCACCGCCTGACTGAATTAACTTTTTAAATTTCTGTGAAGAATTGAGATGAAATTTTGGTTGGCATTGCATTAACTCTGTAAATTACCTTTGGTAGGGTGACTATTTTCATAATATTAACACTGCCAATCCATGAGCATTTAGAAGCCTTTTTATCTTCTGGTATCTTCTTCAATATCTTAAAGTTTTTATTATATGTCTTTTCCTTCTTTGGTCAGATTTATTTCAAGCCAGTTTTTGAAGCTACTGAAAATGGGATTGTTCCCCTAGCTTATTTCTCAAAATGTTTGTCATTTGTATATAGGAAGACTACTGATTTTTTGTGTTAATTTTGTATTCCAATACTTTGGTGACTGTATTTAGTCATCTATGATTTTTCTAGTGGTGTCTTTAGTGTTTTTATGTATAGAAGTATATATAACATCTAAAAATCAGGCTAATTTTGTTTTAGTTTTCATTACCTATATATAGTCCCTTTATTTCTTTCACTTGTCTTATTACTCTAGCAAAGACTTTAAGCACTATATTGAATAGGAATGGAGAGATTGGACATCCTTGTCTTGTTCCTGATTTTAGTGTAGATTCTTGCTTTGAGATTTTCTTCATTTTGTATGATGTTGTCTATAGGCTTGTTGTGTATTGCCTTTGTTGTTCTAAGATACGTTCCCTGAATCTCTAGATTCTCTTGAACTTTAATCATGAAGGGATGTTGGATTTTGTCAAAAGATTTTTCTGCTTGGAGCAATAGGATGTACAATGTTATGGTTTAATAGCATCTTCTAGGAAGAAATATTGAAATCCTATCCCTACGTGCATCTGAGCACAACGCTATTTGGAAATAGTGTCTCTCTGACATAATCAAATTAAAATTAAGTCATAATTGAATATTATGAAATCTAATACCAATAAAAGGTATTTTTACAGGGACAGAGATATTCAAAGATCAGTGGACAAATAAAGGTAAGAAGGCAATATGGTAAATTAATGCTGACATAATCAAAGGAATACCAAGGAGAGCCACCATCCATGAGAATCTAGGTAGTATTACAAAAGAATGATCCTCTAAGCTTTCATGGGGTCCAGGACTTTGACAACATCCCTATTTCCAGTATCTAGCCTTCAGGACCACAAGAGGGAAGAATATATTTCTACTAGTTTAAGCTACCCAGTCATCTATTATGTTTCCATGATGTGGAATGTCCTTCTGTATGTGTGACTGTTTTATTGTCATTGGTTAATAAAGAAGCGGATTTGGCCAATACCCAGGCAGAATAGAGACAGGCAGGAAATCCAAGCCAAAATAAAGGGAAAAAGAAGGTGGAGTCTGGGAGATGCCAGCAGCCACCAGAGAAGCAAGATGTGAGATAACAAGCCACAAGTCTCATGGCAAATATAAACTAATAGAAATGGGTTCATTTAAATTGTAAGAACTAGTTAATAATAAGCCCGAGATAATAAGCCAAACAGTTTGTAATTAATATTAAGCCTCTGAGTGGTTATTTGGGAACTGATGGGCAGGAGAGAAACTTCTAGTTACAGTTCCACGAGAAAACTAAAGCACAGTATGAAGCTTAAATTGTCTACATAGATAGGGCTATTCTCTTGCTCTTCCAACACCTTCATAATAAAAGCATCTAGATAAGATTTATTAAAAGGGCTGGAGGGAAGGCTCAGCGCTTCAGGCTACTTGTTCTTGAAGACAATCTGGGTTCAATTCCAAGCACCCACATAGAGGCTAACAACTGTCCATAACTCCAAACCAGGGAATCCAGTACCCTGTTCTGATATCCATGGCACCATGCACACATATGTTGCAAAGACATAGATGTGATCAAAACATTCATACACTATAAATAAATCTAAAAAATAAAAAAAGAATCATTACTTATGTGGTACAATAACCTGTATATTAAAGCAGTTCACAGCTGATCTCAACCTTTAGTAGCTGCTAAATCCCAGGTGCATGGTTTGAAATTAATGTTATTTTGAGCTATTAATGTGCATGTATGTGTATATGCATATGCATGTGCTCATGAATGTGAAAGTCAGAGGTCAACCTTGAGTGTCAGGTTTCAAGTGACTGTCCATACTGGTTTTTCTTTTTCAAATAAATTTTAACACAATATATTCTGATTATAGTTTCCCTTCTCCCAACTCCTTCCAGATTCACACATGTTCTTTCTTTCTATCATTAGAATACAAACATGTTCAGAAGAAGGAGAAGAAGAAGAAGAAGAAGAAGAAGAAGAAGAAGAAGAAGAA